>JADKXX010009990.1:0-53819 GCA_017310255.1 Butorides virescens
CCCCCCCTCCCCAAGACTGCGCGGGGCGGGCCGCGAGGGGGCGGGAGCGCGCGCCGCACGGCGCCTACTGATGGCGTCACGGCGCGCAGGGCCACCTCCCTGTTGCCCGGCAACGACGTGAGGGCCCCACGGCGAGTTACCGAGCGCCTCTCCACAGCCTTTATTGCAGTTAGTTCCATTTAAAATATATATATATATAATCTATACATTCATATTACACACGTGAGCAGTCGTGACAAGCGGCGGGGGGGCCGGGAGGCGGCAGGGCCTAACCCCGAGGCAGCCGCCAAGGGGCCCCGGGCTCCGGCTCCCCCGGAGCGGTGTGGCGGGCTGCCCCCGCCAGTGCCCGCCGCAGCTGAGGGGCACGCCCGTCCAACAAGCGGGTTACTTGTTCAGCTGAAAGCCCAACGGGGCTGTTGGTTACTGCCAGTGGTGTATGTGCTGCTGACCACCACCTCGGTAACCGGCTCCACTGAGGTTCACAAAACACAAGGTGATTGATCGATCAGTCCCCTCCGGCGCGTCACATCTAAGGCTGCCAAGCCACCTTTCAGCATGCAGGCACTTTGCAGATAGCAGCACATCAGCTCCTTTGGCTACTTCAGCCAGCTCCAATCGAAACTCTGAAAGAAGAAGCCAGGAAACAACTGAAGTGCAGAAACAGCTACTGAATGTACATTTCCAAGGTGGTGACCAAAGAACACTCAGTGTCCAGCATCTGTCCTCAGAGGATCATGTTGATCTAACAGCTGAAAAGGAATCTCACAATTTCATGACTGTTTACCCCCAATACAAAATCCCCCATAGTTATCACAGTGCTCAGGCAAGTCACAGACTGTAGTCGCTTTGGAAATTACATTTTGTGCCTGCACAAAACCTGCCGCCGGGGTTCCCAGCGCACCATGGGACGTAGTGGTAGTGCAAGAACACAAATGAAAAAAAAGGCTTCAAGTCAAATGTATGCAAGAATAGAGAAAAAGGTTCTTATAGTTATTACTTCTTGTTCCCTTCTGCTTTTTCCCCAACTGAATCGAAGAGGACAAATCCCATTTTCTGCTGCTTTCCTGTTGCCTAACTTCTGTCCTCTGATGCCAGGGAAAGGAACCAAACATAACAAACCAGGTGCTGATCTGCAGAGCGTGATTCCACAGCAGTGAATAATCTTTCTGGACTAAACCATGCCAGGGACAGATGCTGCAGCTTGGAATGAGATATGGGAGATGACAGAGACAGGGATGATTAACAGGTAAGAAGCCAGTCACTCGGCTTCTTGCTCATCTCCAACCACAGCAAGGAGACAAGACAGGAGAGAAGATTGTATTACACAACTGATACCAACCCTGCCAGAACTGAGCAAAGACAAACAAAGCATTCATCAACCAATGGATGAAGACCAGGGTATGTATAATTAAGGCTGTTTTCTCCACTAACATAATTACTTTGCCTTAATGAGTAGCTGATTTCATTTCACCGTTCATATTGTTCAATCCCTTGCTATTACAGTGCCATCTGCAACTCCCACTAGTAAGTTTTCATTTCACCATCCCAAGTAACTTAGTAACCCCAGTAAACTCTCAGTTCACTGTTTACTATTTTTCATAAACATCAGAACATTAAAATGTTTATGAATTATAAGAGCTCAATTTCATCAACCACCTCTATTTCCCCAACCCTCTGTTCCTTGTTATTTCAGTAGTTACAATTGGTAAACAGCATCAACCTCTTTTTTCCCCATGAGAATGGAAGTTATCCCTTAGGAGACCTTTAAGAAGCTTTTTGAAAATCCAAATTAGTGCATCAGTGCATCTTTGACTTCTTTACAGGACTGCAGTAAGTTTGTGAGACTATCTCATGCTAACAGAAGATGTATTGACTCTTTCTCTATTATAAACACATCAATCTACATGCCTAATTGTTCCTTTCTCATTATATTTATACGGATGCTTCTATGATACAGCCTCTAAAATCAGCTGAGACCCTCTTCTAAAAGACGGTATTCTGTGGTGCTCTGCATTCTTCTGCTAACTGGGCTCTTTTGAATAGTAACTTACTGGCCTCAATTAGTAGTTCAGGAATAGAGTTTCAGGTTGCATCAAAACATCTGGGTGACCATTATTTACTTTTGTCACTTCTTGCTATTTCAAACACCAATTTGTGCAAAGGGCCTTCTTAGGACTCTCTCGAGCCCCACTCCTTCTGTAATGACCAGGAAAGGGCTCTGGAAATGGAGAACCCAGCCTACTCCACTGCAGGGACACAAACCAGGACTCTCCAGTTGAGAATGCAACCAGCATTCAGAGCAAGCTCTACCAGCCAGAGGGTCCCACAAAACAGCCAACTCTGCCATGCAGACCACTTGGCTGACACTAACACCAAGTGCTACCTTCCATAAGGACTGGCACATTAGCAGAGTTCAGGAGGGATGACAGATGCCACATGTCAGCCACGGCAATTCACATCATCACAAATGACCCTATTTAAGGAGCTCTCCACACAGAGGACTCTGCTGTGGCTCTTAAAAATCAGGTCCTCAGAGGTATATCGACAGACTTACCATCATGCTGCTGTTCTGCTCCTGTCTCACCTCCTGCAAAATACTGCTAAAGAGCTCGAGGTAAGTCAGGTTCTCTTCTATCACATGGACAAAATTTTCCCTGCAGGGAAGAAAAGGCATAAGATGACAGATTTAAAACACAAAGTAACAATGTCAAAAGGCTGTGCACTGGGGGAAGAAAAAACCCAAACACTACCACCCCCCAAAACCAACACAAAAACCTGATTTATAGTTCTCTCAACTGTACGAGCACAAGAGCCACGCCTTGAGGTGGCATCCTACAGATCCCCACCCTGGAAGTGTGGATTTGCTCCTTCCCTACACAGGAACTGCATAAACCACACTGAAACCCAGCCTTAACAGAACCTAGGAGGTGAGGTGAGCTGAGCACAAGGGGCCTGAAATCACAACCCACTCCCCATAAGGTTTACATCTGTTGACTCTGTACAGTGCCTTGTCCAGTGAAGTCACGGTTCGAAGAGGAGCTGTGAGGCAATCCAAAGGCACCTTGCTGAGGAAAGCACCTATTAAAAGGTGCCACCACATTACTCAAGAGGCAAAAATTGCCCTGCAGCAGCAGACAGAAAAGAGGAAGCAGAAAAAGTTGCTCAGGGTTTCAGAAAAAACAACTGACTTCCAGCAAAAGCCTGTTCAGAAGATGCTTATCTTCAGAACCTAGGTACATCTCTGACCACACACACACACACACAAAAAAAAAAAAAAGATGGCCAAATGGTTTGATGCCAATGTTCACAACCCCTGCCCCAGCCCCCACAAAACCAGCGCTGCTGCAGATCAAGGGCTGAGCAATCTTTGAGGGGTATCTTTCCTTCTGTTATGCTGACTGGAAGTAAAGACACTAATGAAGCAAAGAGAAAAAACCCTCAGCTCCTGACAACTCTCTTAGTCAGCTAGGATTGGCTGAGAGAGAGGGGCCCTAACAACCAAATCCAACCACAAGACAGAATAACATGGCATGCAAGAAATTAATAGCAGTGCTAGCTGATGGAGATCACAAGCTTTAGCCGAGCCTGGTACGTGGAGCCTACTCAGGATCAGAGAGTGGAGGCTTCTGAATAGAGTTCAACCTAATTCCTGATTTTTTAGAGCATTAGTAACATACGAACTACTGAAACAATTTCTGGAAGGATAAAAAAAACCCAGATACTGAACCAGATGGATTGCTTAGTACTGACCTCGACTTCAGACCTCCATCTGAACTAAGACTTTTAAAAATGGAAGAAGCACTAAATATGACCCGATTTATCTGGGACTTGCACCAGAAGTTGGGCATGAAAGAAGTGCATTTTGGCTCAAAATCTCATTGATGCATTTTGCTGCGGTATGGCCAGAGGTTAAGTTACTAAAACTCCAGTCAGGAGTTGAACAAAGTTGCCTTCAGAGACAACCTAGTATGCCAAAACTCTCCCTGCTCAGCATATCCAAAAACCACCACCCATGGGGATGTGGTGAAGACGTGCCCCTCAGTCCCCCTCAGCACTGGAGACTCAGTAGCAGAAGACAGGATTTCAGAGCGTATGTATACAAAACGACTACACTGACTTCTCTGCAGTGGCCTCCTTTCCCAACAGCTCTTACCCATCTTCAGGAGTTGCCATAGATGACAGAGGGTGAGGTACGTTCCCTGAGGAGCTCTGTGGGAGCCACGTGGCTGCTGGAGTTGAGGCTGTCCCTTCCAGGCTGGAGCTGGAGCTTACCAGCGATCGAGAAGAGCTCTGAGTCTAGAAAAAAGAAATTCATCTGCTGTGATGGACAAAGGAAGAATTTAGTCAGGCTTAATTATTTTGTATGCAAGACTTGCGATTAAACATAAGCACTGTTTGTAATGTATACACACAACCTAGGCCATGCCTGTGGCTGGCAAGTCAGCTGATACAACCCTCCACAGTTCTGCAAATAGCTGGTACCAAACACCTCTGCATGTAAGTCGCCTGTGTTGTACATGGCATGTCTTCTACTCTGAAGAATTAGGAGGCAGTGCCATGTCCTAAACTGTGAGTCATGCACAGCAGCAACACTTCTGAAAGGGGAAAGATGTACATGTTTCATCTGCTGACCTTGAATGTAGGCGTGTGGAAATCAGGAGATTGCTTCAGCTGTATAGTCAACGTAACTGATGCAGAAAAAGCAGTGTAGTCTTAAAAACACCTTGAACTAAACAAAAAAGCACCTATTTTGCTTTTGCAGCACTGGAATCATGATAGGTTAAATACATCAGGCTGAAGCTCACCTGCCCCAGTGTAGGCCCTCCAACAGCAGCCAACACTAGATGTTCAGGGAAGGTAAGAACAAGGCACATGGCACGGTATGTCTACTGTACTCCAGCCACCAGCAGTTTGCAGTTTGATGACTTACTGGGACCAAGGACTCCTCTACTGGACTTACTTTTCATGACCTTGCCTATCCCCTTTCTAAACCTATGTCAACTTTTAGCATCTTGAACTTCCCTTCTCTACGGTAAAACCAACCACTGTGTGGAAGTTACCCCTTTTTGGGCTTCTCAGAGTTTCTGTTGATTTTCCCTGGCTCCTGCTCTGGAAAGAAGAGCAAACAAATAGTCCGAAAGCTACTTACGCAAGCAATTTTCAGCAAATGCCATATCTCCCTTTGTCTTTTGCCCTGCATCTGCATCACGGAGTTGTCAGCTTCCTTGATGTTATTTAGAGCCACTTCAATCTTTGGAAGCAAGTCAATGATCTTTTGCTTACAGCCCAGGAGCTTGCTGTAATAAAAACCAAACACAAAAGTTACTTTCCAGCTTGTGTGACAATATGTTTTGGCAAAACCAAAAGCCTCACCTTGGGATTGAAGAAAAATTTTGTGAGAGCACTCTTTTGTCTTAGCACAGCACTGTGGTAGCTGCAGGTACAAAACCTGCAAGACTGGAGGGACTCCTGGACTTTTCCAAGTCCAGTTAAGACTCAAAAAAGCAGGCAGACAATGCTACTATTAATACTCACAATATAAGCTCTTCTTATGTGAAGTGCAAAAATTGATCCTGATGACAATGGACAGCACAGCAACTCAACCACGGTATTTTATTAATTTTCTCTGGTCTATGTTGGTCTCTGTGGGCTGACCATACCATAGCCAACAGCTTCCTTTATGAAATGAACTAAGCATAAGCCACACATGAAAATAAAACTAAATCATGCTTTGCTGACTACAGAGATCTGCATAATGACTTTTTTTTCCTGAGCTTCTTGAAGAATTAATGAATTAATGAACAAATCACTGTGGTATCTTCTCAGTTGCTACACTATTTCTTTTCTTCCTTAAGATTTTAATATCCCAACCTAAACACTGGCAGGATTTCTCTCATTTTAAAGTGAATTCTTGGATGCTAACAATACAAGTAATTGCATTCTCCTCCCCTTTGCTATTAGCTGTAAGTGGAAATTCAATGCAGGCAAAGGAGCAGAATTAATATTGCTATGAGAAATATATACCTGTGGATGGAGCTTTTGGGCTCTGATCTCCATGGTTTTCCCTCCTCTTTCCTGCTACAAAGCTACAAATGCTACAAGTTGCATTTGTTTGGTGTTTTTTCTGCATAAAGTACCTGAGATGGCCGAAGAGCTCCTTGAGAACTCGGTCCTGGCTCTGTACTGTCTGCACAATGATCTTCACCATGTCTGTGCTGTCACTGTAGGCATGATCTGGAAGGGCCATCAATCACCACATTAGTAAGACACTCTTCAGTAAGGAGCCACTCTGGACACAAACGCCCAGAGTCAAGGAAAGATTTGACTTAATGAATACAGCCAAACAAACTGAAGCACAAAGGAACATCTTAAAATCTGCCACAATCTCTCGTTAGGCACAGCTCTTCCTTAATGTCTCTTCTCTTCACAGTAACGTACACAATCCCAGCCACTCTTGCTGTCTAGATACTGGCTTCAATAAGGACTGTGGGTAGTGGCCAAATGCAGAAGTAACTAAATCTTTCTGCTCAGCAGTTCCAATGTTCAGAACATATAATCCCCAAACATGGGGCTCCATCTAGTATAATCAAGAGAGAAGAGGAGAGACTGCCCTTGGGTTGGAGCAATGACAGAGGAACAGCAGTAAAGCAACAGTACTGGGGGCAGGACAAAAGGCAGAGAATGCCAGAAAGCAGACATTTGTTCACGGCAGATGCTCCAAGACTGAAAACCAAAAGACAAACCCAGGGCTGAAGAACAGAACTACAGCAATTTGGGAGAGCTCTAGGCTCAGCAAAAAGAAGAAACAGCTTAAGGTATGCCCTTGAGTCTGGTTAACTTTAATATAATTGTTTGCCTTCTCCTACTAAACAGTATTTTCTGGGTTTGAGTTCAGAAAAATTAGTCATGGGGTTTGAGCGACTTTGAAAACAGTCTTTGAACCATCTCCTTCCATACCTGGAGGTCTTGTTTTTAATTGCTTGTACAGGTCTATGGCTCTCTGTTCCCTTTAAAAAGAAGATGATTCATACATGTATCAACAAGCAGGTGACTCAAGAAAAAAAAACAACATTACAATTAAGTTATGCCTTGCTGAACCTCACACATTGGACCTGCCACCTTCTTCTGTAGCTAGTATACTACATATGACATTTGGAACACAGGAATGTGTGTGGAAACCAACTCTTCCCTAAAAGCTGTTTCTCTTTTCCTCTGATTAGGTGTTTTCTTCTCAGATAACCATACCAATTGGAGGTTATCTTCAGTTTTAAGTTTTCACATGGCTCAGCTGTGTTTTCTTCCCATGGTATCCTGAATTATGAAACTTCATTTTTGTAACTATAGGTGCTTCTGCACAACTGCCTGAGAAATTCTTGTTCCTGTTCTGCATTTTTTGCCTGAATTTTACAGTGATATTCCGCAAATGGAAAGAGACAGCTGCATCACAAACAAGAATACAGTGTCTCTCCCCATTAAATAAATGTTACTTCTTTCAAATATTTCAAAAGCAGCCAAACACTGAAGCTTCCACCCTCAAACAAATCTTCACTGTTCTAAATCAAAAGTCTGACAGAAACAAGTAGCAATTTAGCCATTTCTAACTCTGCTTTTGGGCCCTCACCAGGCCTCTTCTTCCCCTTAGCTGCCCTTAGATCACCCCAACACTGTTTCAAGAGATCATGCAAGCTACTTCTGCTTATGTAAGTCAGCATTTCTAGCACGTGGGATAGTTAAACCACCTCGAAACTCCTGCATCGGCCAAGGGCAGGGGGAGAGGGGCTCTTTAATCCTGCTGCAATGGGAAGAAAAGAGCATTAGCATCCAGCGCTGTCAGGTAAATTTGAGACATCACCCAGGATCCAGGTGTGTCTCATGGTTGTGTATATCAAACCTTAAGCTAGTGCTCTGCAGTATGCTTTGCTACAGCCCCAAAAACTAAAGAGCAGGAGACCCAATCTGTTCTCCACTTCACTCCTCATTAAGAGAAGCTTTAGACCAGAATAATCAACAGCTTAGGGGACATTTTAAGCACCTTGCAAATAGTTGATACAGCTTTGGGTCTGCAGTGGTGAAAGTGCTTAAAAACAATGTTTTATAGGGCAGGTTCACGACTCGTTTAGGTTGCTCTGAATGTGCGCTACTGCTGCAAGCGGTGGTTTCTCCCTTTCCACCACTTCCTCCCCTGTGTGCCAGCTCTGCTGCTCCTGCAACTACACATGGATGAAAAGCAACCTAGCTGCTCTAGCTCTGCAAAGAGGGAGGGGGGAGAACGTGCCAGGAATAGGCACACTTCCTCCCAGAATACTCAAGAGTCATTCAGAAGAGCTCTTATTAACAACAGATTTAGTGGCTATTCAGTCTAGGTGGCTCTTTGATCCCTCTCTTAAAATTGCCACTCGTGCTCTCAGCAACAGCCCAAACTACAATAAATGCTTCCTACAGCTTCTTAAGACCAGTAGCACCACCTAGTTCTTTCATATTTTAATACTTTTAAAAAAAAAAAATTCAAGTTTCCAAATATTCGAGTATCCATGACTTGTTAATTATCCTTGCTTTGAAAACACATTGAAGATATTTAACAGGATTTTACAACAATCTCATAATTTTCTCACTCAACACTACAAAATTTACTCTTCTCCAATGCAAAAAGTAATCCTCTGCATTTTTCAGTTGATACCAAGATATACCTTAGGCCCATCCTCTTCTAAGAGGAAGTTTCACAGTCAGTGACAGAGAAGTGTCCTGTCCTCCCCAGCTGTGTTTTCCATGTTTCCCCAGGTATAGCCATTCTGTGGCTGCAGGGTAAGTTAGGTAAGTTAGATGAGTTTACCCCTATGACTGAATGTTAACCTTTCTTGCACAGCTAGCTTTCGGACAGAGCAGTGTCCTATTCTGCCTTATAATGCTGCCAAGTGATTGTTAGAACTTCAGGAGGGAGGAGGAACGCACAGCCACAAGAGGCGGAATCTTCCCTTTTACCAGCAAAATGATCCTAAACCGATTGCAAACTATCCTGTACTCACAGTTTGCAAAAAGCAAGGAATGCATTTCAGAAGCGCTAATGGAACCACCAACAGATTAAAAAAAAACCCTCATACACTGAAATACCCAAAATCCATTTATGTGCAATAAAAACAATAAGCAAAGGACTTACAAGCTCTCCATGACCTCTCCTTGGCGCCTTGCATACGGACTCTTCTGAAGCTCTACAATCTCTGTGTGCAGAGCCATGATCTGCTCATCCAGATATCCAATATCTTCAGCCTAATGAGGAAATGTAGGTACAAATCAAACTGAAGGAGGAGAGCAATAAAGTAGATAAAGATCTCCAGAATACTTTTTGGGTAATGGGGATAAAGCAGAGTTTAGGAGAAAAAAGCTCTTTGATGTGACTGCTGCTACAATAATTGAGGTTAATGTCTTCTCAGTGCATGGTATAACCTAGATCCAAATCTCCCACAACCACACTGGATGAGAAAAGCCAGCTTCTTCATAAATCATATCTCTTTGAGATGCATGCTGCACACACACGCTCTCCGGCTCTACGTATGTTCCAGCAGTGAAGATTTATTCTCCTACTCTTACAGCATGGATAGAGGGTGCTCTCACATTTTACCCTCCCGTAGACATTTTGGTTTGACATTTCTCCGCTATTTCACATCTTCCTCAAAGCAATATAAAAGTTACCAATCTTATGCCAAGCCCTCCCAGTAAGTTAGGTGAGGCAACCAACAACAAAGTTCCTGAGCATGAAGAGTGGCTATGTGGTGCCAGACAGGCACTGCAGATCCCCAGCATGGTAAGAAAGCTCTGGTCTCTGTAATGGGTCTTAGCACCATGGACTGTGGGCACTGATCTGCCTTCCTGAGAAAGTATTTTGAGATGTTTCAGCTTTTCCCTTCTGACCTGGGGCTGTAGGACCTGAAAATTTAACAATTTCCAGAACATACCCCTTGCTGAAGCTGTGAAGTACTTGGTATGAGGCTATATAAATGGGATGTGACCCCCCTCACCCAAAAAGAATATCTGTAGGTCTTGCAGGTACGGAATAAACCAAGAAGATGCAGTGAGAAGCCACATAATCAAAGGAGAATCAGATTGTGAGGAAGAATGTGAAGTAAACCCTGTTATCAAAAGAAATGTCTTATGCTGTGTGGTCACAGTGCTCCAGGTTAACTGTCTTGAATTCACAGAAGTTAAGCTGCCTGCTAGACAGACTGAGATACCACTGGCTATTACAGAGTAAAACATTTTCCATTCCTGATAAACAGACATGGTGTGACTATGCAAGTGGGCTGCACAGCTTAAAAACAGAACATAATTCTGATGGTCTGCAAAACAAATAGTTGTTGAGATTCACAGTTTTCGGGAAACAGCCACTCACAGCTTTGAGTTATTCTACTAGAAGTAGCCTCCTTTTTATCTTTGTTGCTTCCTAAGCAACAAGAGCAACAAGATCCCACAATTTAAAGAGCGAAATGGAGGTGAATTCAGGTGGGAATCCCAATTCCCCTGATCTCCATCATATGAGCAAGCAGAATCAAGGCTCCAAGAACCTTTCGACTTAGATGAAGATAGGTAACGGATCCCAGAACCTGAACTACCCAGTCTGTTCCTTCATAGGGGAAAAAAATAGGCAATGTCATTTATTGTGTTTCTAATGGTGTCTGGGATTTTTATGTATTAATCACGGTGCTCTGCATTACTATGAGAGCCGATACAAAAAATCCCTGCAGGGGAGAGCAGAAATGCAAGACATCAGCCCAGCAAACCACATGACACTCCTGGTCAGCAGAACATGCAATGTTCTCGGCACTCCTGCAGCTAGCTACTATCATGGAGCACAAAAAAAAGAGAGTACTTTTTGAGACATTTTAAAGACCTCTACTCTGAGAAAAACATTACAAGTGTGCTGATTTTTCCTTGCATTCTTTCTGCATGTCACCACTTCTGAATGCCCCAACCCCCCCAACCCCCAAGCTTTATTCATTACATCCAGCAGAAGAAGAAACAGCTTTTGTCAATAAACTACGATCATCCAAACTCTGTGTCCCTAGTTTTCACAGCGAAAAGCTTATTCCTTCCCTATAAAGGTCTGGACAGAACTGTAGGCAGAATTATTCTGTCAAAAAGGCCTCTGTCTCCTCATCGTTTGCAGTGGAGGTAAAATGAAAGTGCTCATTCCCAGAAAACAGAGATCAGAATTCTATGCAGCAGATAAATTTCAGCTAGCCTTTCTTGCAGAACTACCTCTCCGAGAAACAGAAAGCCATTATGTCAGCTCAACTGTCCATAAGCCATAAAAGAGAAAACATCTGTTAACTATTAGGAGTACTCAGAGTAAGAACTGGCTCTAGCTCTGCTCTAAATTTCTTAAGGATGACTCTTATTAAAAACTAATTTGCATATTTACTTGCAGAATACCAGAAATGTATGTCTGTACGCCTAAATGAAGTACTGCAACTTTGAAATCACTGCACAGTAAGCGATGGGTATTGTTTTCAGCTTTAGCGATGGAAATTTTTGTGTACAATAAATACAACCAGGAAGACCTTTGTCTATAGCAACACCTTTTTTTTTGGCAATAAATAACATGTCTCTCTAGTCTACTTTCCTATACAGACAACTGAATCTAGTGACATTGGTGCTGGTTTTGTTCAAATCACTAGATTCAGACAACCTGGTGACTGGGGACTGTTTCTTTTTTAATGCATCTGTAATGATATTCTCATTCCCACAGAAGGCCAGGATGTGAAACACACTGAAGGGACAGGGCAGTGGCACACAGGACGCTAAGTTCCTGTCATGATCTCCTTCACAGAGAGATAACGAAGCTTCTTTAATATCCCCTACCTGTGCACACTGAGAGGCCTTCTCTTCCATCTCCTTCCAGGCTTTGAGCATCTTTTCTGAAGCTGAAGAGAGTTGTTAATTTACAAAAGGATATAGAGACAAAAATAAAGCGTGACCTGAACTTTACATATATCAGTTTCGACAGAATTCATCAGAATTCCAACACAAAGAGCATGACATTGAATCTCCAAGCAGGAGTCATGACCCCGAGATCACAGAAAGACAGCAAAGTTGCAACTTAACAACTCCACGCTTGACCTTAACTCACATACAAATCCTGTGGTATTATTTCCCTGTTTGCAATCACTGGCCTAGAAAGAGTTTGAGTCTTTAAACTCCACCATTAAGCTCAACAACTGCCACTTTTGATTAAGTACAGACTGTCCAAAACCAGTTCACCAAGTCTTTCCATTCTCCATCATCATCCTTCAACCCAGTCATACTTTTTTGACTCAAGTTTTGGTTTTTAGCCATATATCCAAACTATGCATAAATCTTACTATTCTCCCCCAAACAGTATTTGTGACATTAAAACCGGAGCTGGTGCTTTTTCACCTCATCTCTCATCCTGACTCATGCTACCTCCCGATATCAAGCATAGCGAGATCACTCCCCTAGCATCGTTCAAAATGGTGTTTCTACAGTCACCATGCCTGTTTGTTCTGCCATGGATGGTTAGTGGCCCTTCCGCTGTACATCAAGTACGGCAACTCTGCCCTCCACTTTATGCCCAGTGAGAACTCCAGATGAATCAGACTCTGAATGAACAAATAGCAAACGTTTACATCACCAGTACTATTAACACTCCAATTGTCTTAGCTTGGTGTTACCAGTGAGGAACAGCTGACCACCTGTTCTGCTGTCACCGAAGGTCTCAAAAAACATTTTGTTTTTTCATCCTCCTGCCTTTGCTTCTGCCAAACTCTTCTCCTGCATCTGCCCCAGCTAAAACATACCCATAAAGATGCTGAGGAACACAATGGCAGCTCCTGCATTCATTTTCTTTAAAGCTAATTCTTACCCACAGCCCATCATAGCCAGTCTGATCCTGTAAAGATATCCAGGCAAGCATTACACAATACGTACATATGCCATAAGCCATCTGGTCACTGTATCTCTCCAGGTCGAGGCGAATGCTTTGCTGAAAGAATTCCAGCTTTGCTTTCAGTTGCTGAGATGCTGACACCATATTGTTTTTCATTTTGATTAGGTTGGCATTATACCGCAGAAGACTGAGCCTAAGAAATGAAACAAGAACAGCATGTATTAGCTGAAAAGCGTAGTTGGACTTAAGTGGCCAATGCTGTCACATTACCTGAAGGAAATACATAGCTAGCAAAAAATTTTGTAATATCCTTGGAACAGGGAGTCTCAGTGGGGTCACGGACTCCACCTCATGTCCTCGGAAGCTGCAGGTCCTCAGCAAGCAAAAGAGAAAGTCCTTCCTCATTTCCCAGTTTCTTTGTCAAGCTCAGTTAGACAGGCTTTGCAGTGTAGAGCATTTCTTAGCATTCACAGGCTCCTGTAGTGCATGTTGCCCCTGGTTAATGCTGGCACCTTTTTTATCACTTGAGACACGTGACAGTGCCCACTCTGTGATTCAATCACAGGACAAAACCCTACAAATGTAACAGTTCCACTCGTTCTGCCACTTGTGAAACTGGGCTGCATTAGGAGGAACGTTGCCAGCAGGTTGAGGGAGGTGATCCTTCCCCTCCATTCAGCACTGGTGGGGCCACACCTGGGTCCAGTTCTGGGCTCCCCAGTACACCACAGGTATGGACATACTGGACGGAGTCCAATGAAGAGCCATGAAGATTATTAAGGGACTGGATCATCCCTCCTATGAGGAAAGGCTGAGAGAGCTGGGACTGTTCAGCTTGGAGAAGAGAAGGCTGAGTGGGAATCAAAATGTACAATTACCTGAGGGGAAGGTGCACAGAAGACGGAGCCAGGCTCTTTTCCATGGTGCCCAGTGACAGGACCAGAGGCAACTGGCAAAAAATTGAAACACCGGAGGTTCCCTCCGAACACCAGGAAACACTTTTTTACTGTGAGGGTGACCAGGCCACCAGCCTGCCCAGGGAGGTTGCAGAGTCTCCATCCTTGGAGATATTTCAAAGCTGTTTGGACATGGTCCTGGGCGACCAACTCTAGGTGACTCTGCTTGAGCAAGCGGGGGTTGGACTGGGTGACCTCCAGAGGTCCCTTCCAATTTCAGCCATTCTGTGAGTCTGTGATTTTATTCAAGTTTTTTCAGTTATTATCAATGTCAGGCACTATGCAGTAAAATTCCTGGAGTGGAACAAGCTCCTAGCATAAATACGTTTAATAATGTAAAAGTATAGAACAGGAGAGGGCTGTAAAACTTTGGGTAACCAAAACTCCCCGAGATGTAAATTTCCATGCAAACAGTCTCTCTATTTGCATAATAATGAATCTTCTGAATGAGGAGTAACAACTTACATGGCAGCTCTCTGGCCCTGGAAAAGTCTGCTATAATCTTCTTTTAGCCCAATCACGTAATGAACTGCTTCTGCCCATACCTTGCGCAGCTGAGGAATTGGCAGTTGGATTTTACTATCCTGTACTGAATGCAAGAAAAACACAATTGTACACAAATGAAAGGACAACTCTAGAAAAGGACTTCAGTGCTTACAACATTCCCAATTCCTGCTTCAGGTGCCTGAACTAAGGGATCAAGCCTCATCAGATCTGCTCAATTTTTATGCGATACTGCCTAAGCACGTATAGGTTTTTTATCATTATGGCTCCCCAGGTATTTGACAGCCTGCTACCGGCCAGGCAACAGCTCATGTCTGAACTCACAGCTACAAGAGTAATGATTTCTTTGAGCTCTCTGGCCCATTGGCACTAGCAGACACGGGGCACACGGCATGAAACACGGCACAAGGCAGGACCCATGGCAAGTTTTATCCAAAAACACTATCTAAAACACTTGCCCAAGCGAGCAAAGCAAGTTTAATTGCTCCATTTAATCAACTGATATTGGTCACCGTCCTGATGCATGTTTCATCTGAAAATGTCTTCAAATCTTTTGTACATTTCCTCCTGGATTCCTCATATAGCTGTTTAAGGGGAAAAGATGCAGGCCTTACATGTGTTCCTCTATCGAGACGGGGAACTGTCAGTACATGGCAATATCAGTAAAGGTTGTAAAAAGCCTTAGCTCCAAGAGATTCAGCACAATGATGCCACACAATGAGATTCACCAGAATAAAGTAGCCCAGAACACAGGAAAAAAAACCCCAAACAATCAGAATAAACCTGAGTGACAGTAAAGGAGACAGGGAAAACCAGCACAACTTCTGCAGAGCCAGGCCAAAGAAAATTAAGCTACTTAACAGTAACTGTATGTCACAAGGCATTTCCTTTACATGCAGTATCCCAGTAGATGCCTCCAGTCCCTTGACATTATTTTTTCTTTCATAGAGGTATACAAGGTCCTTCACACGGGTATATTGGGTATATATATGTATTCATAGAGGTATATTAGGTCCTGCAGATGACTGCTGTCATTTCAGGAGAAATGTAAGGGAAACTCTAAGCAGAGAAGCAGCTTTAATGCAAGATCTAGAAGTATACTGATGATACCAAGGCCAGGCAGCAGGACCAGAACTAAGAGGGACTGAATGGAGCGGATCCCACCAGCATTCATGCAGCAAGAGACAGGCTCTACTAACAACTCAAGAGGAAGGAGGAGCCTGGACCCTCTCAGATGCTTGTCTCTGCTTGGTGAGACCAGCAGTAGGATCAGTGCTATGGGGTTATGGACACATTATCACTAGAGCTAAAAACTGTCCAGAAGACAGTACAAGAGTGCAGGTTTTGAACCTCTGCCAAGTGTCTCTGAAGACCAACCCTAACTCATAATCTCCACAGGAGAATGACAGCAGTTCTGCAACTGCTGGAACATGGCCAAACACACTGGCTTGGCTCTGTGATCAGAGCAAGATGGATTTCCTCATACAGGGCCTGAATGATCAGCCGCATAGAGTGACCTGTTCTTTCACCTAAGCAAGACACAAGAAATGGATCACAGCTGAAATGTAACTACCACAGACAGTACAGGGCAAAAAGGTAATCCGTATCCTCAGGATGTTGATACAGGATTCAGAAGCATAAATCTAGGAGAGCTGTAGGAGGGCAACTGCTAACAGACATCCAAAGCACCCAGTCTCAGGAGACAGGACTGCAGGGAGCTGAAGCCTGTTTGTACCTGTGCACAGGGAGGAGGGAAGGAGGAAAAGAAGGGGTATGTGCACAACTTCTATAAATGCCAAACCCTGAGATAAGAAGGTCCATGACCCTTGGTACCGCCAAAGGGCATCTATGTGGGCTATCACTCAAGTTCTGCAAACATCTCCCGGCATGATGTCACTGCAACACGCTGTGAAGAGCAAGATGAAATCACGGTCCTCAATTCAGAATCTTCTTTCCAGGATGTAGTGTGCAGACATAACCAAAAGTTTCCCTCTCTTAGCTACAAAATTAGGTTGTACGCATTACCTCCCAAGCCTTCATTCACACTGTGGTTCTGTTTAAGTGGGGAAATGCTTAGGTTCAGGTGTTTAGGCAGGGTAGATGCTGTTCAGTACACAGAATTTAATACAAGGGCAAAAACCTTAAATGAATTCTGAAGTTGCTCTACAGGAGAACTCCCAAAAGGCAGGCAATAAATTCTCTGAACCGTTACATCTATAAAATGTGGGGATAATGCACTGTAAATGAAACTTTTTTAGGCTGGTCCAGGTTCTCAAATGGTCCTCTTGGAATTAGAGAGTGCCCTTCAAGATAACACACAGAGATCTGTAAGGCGAATCTGCTTTCATATTACACGAGAAGCAGTGCTTTCAGTTCCCAGCTGTCCTCCAGCATACTTACCAATGTAATTTACACAGTCAGACAGACTTCGAGAAGCAAAGGGTCCATCATAGACAGTTTTACTTTTATCAAACAAATAGACCATGTAGCTATCCCAGCCTCTCTGGTGAGAAAAGATAAAGAGAACATAAGTAAGAGAAATCCCAAACATAGCTCCTACTAACCCAGAGGGTCCTGGTTACATCACAAACTAGTTACTGTGGGCAGACACTCTTCTTACCAGGTGCCTTAAATAACTGATTCTGGTAGATCCCACAGAAACACAGGACCCTTTGCTAGCACGCTACTTTACTTAAATATTTAGACAAGAGTATAACTATAGGAATCTGTTTACATTACCCGATAAAGGAAATAATGCTAGACCTCAAGAGTTACTACACTTACAGAGCAAACTGTCTCCAGTGGGAGAAGATTAAAGCAACTAATTTTCCCTAAGATTTTATATTCCCTAAGAATGTGAAAGGCATTAAATGAACAGAATCAGTCTTACTACGCCATCAATAACACACTGAGAAGCAGGTTTCCGAGGGTCCAGGCAAATCCCTGTTTCCAACAGCAGTTCCTGATTTCCAGTACTTATTCCAGTTTCAAACTCAATCCGAATCTGAAGGGAATGAAGGCTGTCCTCAGGATGCAAGAGAAATGAAACAATCTTGGCAGAGGTCATATTTAGGATGTGCACTATCTGTAAAGAGTCCAAGTTGATTACAAGTCACTGGCTATCAAAGACGAAGGACTCAAAGGCCTGGGAGGGAATATGTAGCAATTAACATCTTAAACTGAGAGCATTATTTGAGTTTGAATGACTACAATAATCAAGTTCAGCAGTAAAGCCCCACATAATAAAACTCTAAGTCTGGGCCTGTAACTTTTAACTTAATGTCAGAGAAAAATTACAGTCAAACTCAGTAATAGCCTTCACAAGCTATGCTGCAGCTCAGTTACATCAAAAGAATGGTGAGAAGCTAGCAGAAAGGCCATCCTGAGCCTTGTTGTCTCTGATGCTGTCCAGTACTGCTCCCAAGAAAGGGAGTCCCATTGCCTTTAATCTCTCCATACAAAAAAGCTGTTACATACCAGCGCTTGTCTTCTCACCACTCTCACGGCCCTCTCTATAGTTTTACTGTATCTGGGCAGAGACTGTAGGACCCAAACCATACCACAATATACAGGTTTAGACAAGTCCTAGTTATGGGCACAATATTTTGTGTTTTGGGCTTTTAATTCCTTTGGAATCCTTCCAGATCAGACAAAATTATCCTCTGACTTCTATACACGCGTGCCTCAGCTAGTCTTTACTCCAGCAGAGCTCCAATAATTACTTGAAGGGGAAGAGTCAGGTGAATGTAATCTCTGTTCTACTACAGGTGCTATTATAGTACGTGGACCTGGAGGTCACAGTATCAGTCGGTGGAGTTCAGGAGAACTGTTGTTAGCAATTATTAAACCATTATTTGATCTTGGTGAGTCCTTTCTGAGAAGACAGACAGTAATATAGGGACAGTAATACAGGGTTGTTGTTCTACTCCAAGTGTGAAGCTGGTGATTAATACTGCTGGTGGCATTTTGCCTTCAGGTATGTACCTGACAGGCTGTATATCCACTCACTTTCTGATCCCAAAAAAAAACATTCCTCATGATCCTGCAGCTGGATGATGCCAGGATTAGAGCTTTGCTCCACGGAATACACTTTCTGTCCTCTAAGATGCTTTCTGTAGGCCTTTAAACCCAGTAACAACCCTTACTCACCTTCAAATTCAGTATGTGATCCATTATTAGGAAACACTTTGGACGACTGGTCTCAGGATCCAAACCTCCACCCCTCTGCTGTGGATCCCAATTCAGCATCAGTTGCAACCAATTTTCTATCGGTTCTACAATTAAACTAAAACAGAAGGGCCGTCAGAAAGAGAAGGCAGGTATTCTACAACAGTCAGTCCACTTAGGAAACTAGGGTCTCACAACAGCAGTAAGGTTACAGCTCTTCCGTTAGAGACCATATGCATGCAACATCCACTGAACATGTGTGAAGAACAGCGATTTTGCTGCCGTCACTTATCCTGAGAGCAGGGAAAGCCTAGAAGGGCAGAAAAGCGCATACAGAGTGAGCATCCCCGGTGCGACAACAATCTTCACTGACCTCAGCAGGAGCACACGCCCATCCAAAATACCTTGCGTTACACTTCTTCTTCCTGACTCCTACTCATCGAGTCAAAAGTATCTTGACACATCACTAAAGTGTGTCAAAATGGATAAGGGGGAGAATGGAGTGGTGGTTTTTTTTCTCCCCCCCTTCCAAACCCCATCTTCAACACACATAAAATCAAATAGTTTTCAAAGCCTGCTCTGCTGAATAACCATCCCCATGCCGCAGAGCTGCCTGGAAGGTTCTCTTCCATGTTTATCCACATGAGAAGCAGCTATGTTTATTGTCAAGAATGTCTTTAAAGGCAGTACACAGTGAAAAAAGCCCAAAGGACTGGCACAAAGCCACTTGCTTCATTCTCAACACCAGTACTTTTGCTAGAAGCCTGCCAGCGCCAATGAGTTGCACTGCACTGCTGAGCACGTTGAAAGACACAACTGCTAAGTGACAAATGATCAGAGTCTGACTTCTCACTTGGTACAGACCAATTAATTCAGGTTGAAGGCCCTCCTGGAGGTCTTCAGTCTAAGCCCTAGCCCTCAGCAGGCCCAATGTTGCAGCTACAGCAGGCTGCTCAGGACTGTGTCCAGGCGAGTCTAGGCAGTCCCCACAGATGGAGATCCCCCACTGCTTGGGGCCCTGTCCCATGGACGCATCACTAACGCTGGGAAACCTTCTTCCTGTGCCCAAATTTTGTTTCCCTTGTAACTTGTACTGTTGCCTTTGGTCCTTTTGCTTTGCCCCTGAGAAAAGCCTAGATCCATTGTCTCTGTAATACCCAACTAGATAGTAAAAGACAAAATTAGATCCCCCTTTGCCTTCTCTTTGCCAGACTGAAGAGGACCAGCTTCATGGGCCTCTCTTGCTCTTTATTCAACAGGCTCTGACCATCTTTGTGGCCTCTGCTGGACTTGCTACAGTTTTCCCAACACAAGTACTAGAAGCTTCTGCTTTCAAGCAGTAGCTAACTCAAGTACTTGATTTATGAGATTTAATACCATCAAGTTATCAGGTAGATATTACTCAGCGGCCTTGTGGTAATGGGTGAAAAGCAGTCAGAGTTGACACTGCAAGGTGAACTGCCATCATCCCGGAGACTGCAGGGTGAACTGCCATTAGAGAGCCCAAAGTATCAAAAGAGAGCCATGTGGCTACGGGATATTCCTTAACAGCAAATGGTAGCTTGCCAGGAGCTTGAAACAGTCCTCAGGAGAAAGAAGGACCCCTTGGTGCTTGGGATAAAGAAGTCCTCAGTTTAAAAGACAAGCCAAAAATTATTGCATGTAGCCACAAGGACACGCTTACCCGCAGAGGCTGTGAGGCTGTGGCAAATGGGTACTAAAGCGAACCTCCCCATTCATCTCTTCAGAAGCAAAGATGTGCTTTGGATCCTTCTTTTTGATTTTTTCATGCCTAGAAAAGAAAATCCTTTGTGGATATACTGACAATGTTACTTCTGTAAAGGGCCAATTGACTATGGCAGCAGCGAGAAGTGCCACAGCCTAGTAGCTTTAGAAAACAAACTCTTCCTTCAGGACAAAGACGGCATTTCCAAACAATCCATCCAGAATATCTCCAAGCACAAGAGGGGAGTCCTTGCAATTAACTCTGTCTTTGGAAACGCTTTTGCACCGGCTTGCAAGGACAGCGTCAAACAAGAAGATCAACAGGTAACAATTCACTGACCACAGAGCA
Organism: Butorides virescens; assembly: GCA_017310255.1. NCBI lineage: Eukaryota > Metazoa > Chordata > Aves > Pelecaniformes > Ardeidae > Butorides > Butorides virescens. The sequence continues at coordinate 20,600 of JADKXX010009990.1, forward strand.
AGCCTGCACAACAAAATCAGCGTCCACACATTAATGAGACTGTAAGATTTGCAGGAGTCGCCTGGCAAAACCACTGCCCTTACCTTGATCCCAGTGAAGCATCTCGGAAGTGTTAGAAACACAGCATGCCACTGGATCCAGTACCAGCGAAAGCACCACCATCGCTCTGCCTTGGTTTCCTCACCCTGGCTTACTTCAGGACTGGTGTGAACCTTGCCTAGAGCTCAGCTGCTCCCAGAGCAGCAGGATTTCCCAGGGAACGCCGACAGTCGTTAGCCAGCTGCGAGGCAGCCGAATGCTTCTGGCACCCGCAGGCTGCCAGCCTGCTCTCTTTGCCAGTCAGCCCCAAATGGAACTGAACCTATACACGTGTGGCCTGCGCTGGTCTCTCCCTTCTTTTGGGGCTAGGGAAGAACTGTTTCTAATCTCGCTCATTCATTAGTTTTCTACTTCTTATATTAGGAAATCTAGTTTTCCATGTTGGAAAAAACGCAACAATTATTGAACTGCTAAAATAATGAAATCCCAAGAATTAGCAGTTAAAAGGGAAGCTATTGCAACATACTGATTAAAATTATTTTATGTTAGTACATAATTTTTTAAGCTAACACTTGCATAAAAACTCAGATTTACCTTTTCTCTTGTTATTATTTCAATCCTAACAGAAAAGCAAGTTTCATGTTTTCTCTGCTGCAGAACCATCCTTTTAAAAACCAAGCGTACAGAGACTCCCAGTATTGCAATGTAAGAAGTGGAAATACAAAAATATGTATTTCTGCCCCTTCTTCTAGCCCTCAAAGAGCAAGCAAAAACCTCCACATGCAGGTTAAAGTCCTTCAGTCATCACTTTTGTAAAGTTACTTACAAACACATAACTATGTGTTTACTACAGAAAATATGCTGTCTTGCTGTGTTATTTATTGCTAAAAATAAGGAACCTCACAGTTTAGGTGAACAAAGAACTGTAGCATTCATTCCCCTTCCATTTTTCTGACACCAATACACAGACTGGGTGTTTTGTTTTGTTTTGTTTTCAAATTTCACTTGTGAAGGAACTATTATGACCAGAGGCTACCACACAATGTGATAAGCACATACTACAATATGTATGAAGAGCCAATCAAACTCTCATTGATACTACTCAAGTATCAAAGGCTTCTGCAAAGCTCAGCAGACCACCAGCCTCAGCACCTAACAAACAACAAATTTATCATTCTGGTTCACGCTGTCACCTTGCCACTGGCAGTAGCTGTCTTTCCTGTTGCCTGGCATCACCCCTTGCAGAATAAGTCTCTTACCAGGTAAACGGCTGTAGATTGTGTAAGAAAGGTCTAAATCCTGCAATGCACTCAAAGACCATCGTTCCAAAACTCCAGTAATCAACAGTAACTGAGTAGGATTTATTCTCAAACAGTTCTGGAGCCTAGAAAGCATCATAAAAAAACACTTTGAAGGTGGTATTTCAGATCATCTATTTTCTTGCATTTCTGCAGAGACAAAGCTGCATCCAGGCATGGCCCCCAGCTCCAGAGCGGCCTGGGGATCCTGAGGCAGCTCCACTTAGGATTCCTGGTGGGTTGGGGCCTGGGGCACCCAACCCACAAGGAAACAGGAGGGAGCTGGGCTTGTTGGGTCTGGCTGTGGGGAGGCTGGAGGTGGGACGGGCTGAAAGCAGTCCCTGACCGTGGCACAGGAAGGGATGGAAGGGGCCAAACTCATCTTGGAAGCGACAGGTGACACAATGAGGGGCAATGGCCCCAGATTACTGTCTGGGGGGTTCAGGTTGGATATGAGGAAACAATTCTTCCCCCTGAGAGGGAACACCCTTGGGACAGGTCCCCTGGAAGCTGCAGAATCTCCATTTTTGGAGGTTTCAGAGCTTGGCTGGGCCAAGCCACAGCTCCCCTGACCTAGTGCTGGTGACAGTCCTGCTGGAGGCTGGACAAGAGCCCTCTGTAGGCTCCTTCTGACAAACACTTCTGTGATTCTATAAAATGTGGCAATACCACATCACTTGTATACATGAAAAAAAAATAAATCTTACCAAATATTGCAATGTTCCAACAAATGAAGTGCATAAACTTCCTTGATCCAGATCCTTTGCATATCCCAGGTCTATTATTTTGTGAACAATCTGTAGACAGTTTAAATAGTTCATCATAAGAGCAAATTCAGAGAAAAAAAATCCGCCAAACAAACCAAAATCTGTGCAGTGACATCCACAACACATACTCAAGAAGAGGAAAGCCAGAATGGAAATTCTGGAGAAAGTCCATGGCAAAGCTTCGACACGTGACACAGCGTTAAGGCTTGCTGTTTCATCACATAAGCTGGCACGGTCCAGCCATCTCAACTAAGACTCGATTTTATTTAAAGCAGCTTGCCAGTTACAGCTTGGCCGAACAGAGTATCTGGCTTTTTATCTGTGATTTTTAAGTTATTTGTTTAAAGAGTAACAGTAGATAAAATTTTCATTAAGAAATCCATTAGGCTGACTCTCCGAACTAGCTTGATTTTACATGCATCCCTCAAAGCCACAAGCACAGGGATATGCTACAATCTCGTGTGATTCATATTCTGTTGCAGGCAGGGTTCTTGAACAGAAGCAAAAGCTGTTTGGTTTTAGTAACCAGGATTTAAGAATAAGCACAATAGGATCTGTGGCTTCAAGAAGACATACACTTTCAGTAAATTCACAGGGCAGTGTTCAGCCCAGTTCAATGACACAAACTACTTGTTCTCTTCTATGTCTCTCAGGCAAGACAAAGCTGCTGACAACTTCCAGAAATGACAGTGGGAACACCAGTGACTTACCTTCCCACCTTCATCCTGAAGAACAATATTTTCAGGCTTTAAATCTCTGTGTATAATTCTGTTTTCATGCAGATACTGGATACCAGAGCCTGAAAGACATGTGTTTGATTTAATAGAAAATAAACTCATATTGATTAAAGATACATCTGATAAAAATCCAATATCCCTGACTTTGGGGGTTACTTCAATAGATTTTCATTTTAAAGCACCGTTAGGAACTATTGACTTAAAAGATTCCTCAGATTTATGCTAGGACTCAACTAGCTCTGTTCCTCTGCTCTGCAGAAGTGGAGGTTGCTATGGAGTTCAGACCTCACGGCATGACCGCAGGTGACATCTCTCGCCTGTAAGGCAAGAGAGACGGCAGCTGAATTCTTCTCAAACTGTAGAGTTACACAACGAAGCACAGCGCGCAAACAAGCAGAACAGATCTCCAAAATGTGCAGGCTGCTTGAAACAGCTCTGCACATCCTCTAGCCTAAGATCTTGGTAAATTAACACAAGATAACAAAAAGACCTATTTATATATGTCAGCCCCTGTTATGCTGCTCACTAAGCACAGCTTGGTCCCATCCATCACCTTTGCACCTGCCCCTTCTGTAGCTGCAGGCTGCTCTCAGACCCTCCTCAGCCTCCCCGCAATCAGACCCAACAAGCCCATCTTCTGATGGGTCGCATGCTCCAGGCCCCGGGCAGCCTTTGCATGGCCTTGCCAGGATCTCCACGTCCTTCTGGAACTTGGGGCCAGATGCAGACAACTGTAGCCAGATGTGGCCTCCCCAGTGCTGAGAAAAGGAGACAAATGATCTCCATCATTGTGCTAGCCACAACTCTAATACAGATCAACAGAATTGCTCTTCCAAAATGAGGCGCACTTGCTTTGATTACCTACCTAATTAACCCTCAGTTGAGAGCAAATCATTAGCCAGAAGATTGCTGGACTAGCCACAGCATGGTTGGCTTCCTTTCCTGCTATGCTCTTACCTACCTTGCTCTCAGCTCCACTCCGGTTTGTCATCTCTGTACTGTCACCCTGAACAAAGAAAATTTCCCTCCTCCTAAGCAATCCCTACACAGAGCAGCCACAGGGTAACTTCGGCACTTCTCACTTTGGTCTTTCCTTCTGACTTGTGAAAGTTACATTCCCTTAAGTGACATGCAGTTTGGCATCTCCAGAGCCACGAACAAAAACCGGGTTGAAATGGAAAACCGTGACCTTCACAAAACAAAATGTTTAGGTCACAGCAGCCTACGACTGACCGCTACGTAGCTTTTCCAATCCCATTCCACAGACATGTCATTACTGAAAGCTTCTTGTCTCTGTGATCAGCAGAGATACCAAGTCCTTCCTCTGCAAACAGAATTCTGATTTAACACCCTGTTCTCATTAGTCCCCTTTTCAGGGTCATCTGAAAAAGCAGAATGTTGTTACACATAATAAACAAACAAACAAAAATCAAAACACAAGAAAGGCATTAAATTACATACCAATGTCACTAAGCAGAGAAAGTATTTGACTTTCCTTAAGTCCACAGCAGTTTTCTGGTTTGTTTAGCAACTACGATAAAGAAAAAGGTGTTTAGACCCACAGTGCAACTGTTAACAGTCAAGAACAATATCTTCCATCCCCTGCTGACATGACACAGAAAACAGCACAGCTCAAATGTAACTCTAATTAATGAGGTAGTTGTCTTTGTGAAATAAAAGCATGGGGGAAAAAGAAAACAAATCAGACAAAATGAAAATTCATTGCACAGAGATGGGGTTGAAAAGAAGATTTAGACTGCTAGAATAATACCACAAAAGCATGAGAGCCATCAGAAAGCAAATGGGCAAGAGATGCAGGCAGGGCCATGCGGCTGCAAGCAACAGGGATCCTGAGGCTCCTGGAATCTGCTTGTTCGTCATCTGCTGAAATTTGGCTTGAGGAAAATAAAGGGAGTGACAAAAGGCAAAAGGAGTGGATACACATCTAAGCCCTTGGCATTCAAAAACGGGTCACTGATAAAAGGATGAGAAGGGAAACCAACAGGTTAACTCCTAAATTCAGCGCAGGCCACAGAAGAGAAGATCGCTGCAGTCATTTACAGCTCCCAAACAGCCCAGCTGACCCAAAGCAATTGGTGCTTTAATCTGAACAAGCTGGCCACGGACTCTAACAGAGCCTGTTTTTCTCAGCTTGCTGTACCCAAGTGATATTCCGTGCTATGGAAAAGCCACCCAGGTATCAGCAGTTACTGCAAGAGGCTGCCAAACACTGTGCAGCCACCGCCAGCCACCCATAGTCAGTCCCCACTCCCATAACGCTGCCTGAGCCCTGCGGGGTCTGAGGCACAGTACCAGCCACCCACCTTAAGGTCAGGCAACTTAAAACCAGCAAAGGGCATGTTCTCCAATAATGATGCTATTGTCGCAGGCTACCCCACTCCACACAAGTCACCTTCTTCAGCTCAGAGCACTCAGCTGCTGGCTAGCTCTGTCTTGGGACACGGTCTCCTTCCCGACTGCCCTCCCACAACGAGAAGAAGCTGCCTGACACTTCAGCATGCTGGCTTCTAGGTCGCCCACCTAGTTAATCCTGAGCTAAAAAGCAGATCGTTGGTCTGTGGATCACTGGGGTGTCCATGGCATGGACCATGACCTGAACTCTCAACCCTGCCTCCGCTCTGAAGTGCTTCTTTATCTCTCTTCTCCCTTGGCCTGAATTTTTCTTCCCTAGTGAAAGGTTTGGTAGAAGCATCACCAAAGCAAACCCCCTCCTATTCGCTGTCTTAACGATCTATCAATAAGTAGCTTCGGCAATTTCCCACACACGCCCTGAGTCAATCAGCGTGTGATCTGATTTTTTGATCACTACAACTGAAGGCTTTTATAGATGACTGAGGTACACCTCTGCACTGCAGCCACCCCTTCCACAAAGTATTTTCATGTTTTTGCCTGCCTCCCACACTTGAGGCACAACCAGTAGTCAAAGCTCTAGGTGGGAGAAGCCAAACTTCAGCATCTCACGCCTTAAGTTCTTGGTAGATGTGCTGAACAAAGGAGGAGAGAGGCAAAGTCAGAAATCAAGTTCAGAGCCCAGAACACTACCCTGAAAGAGCACAAGCATAAAAAAGTACACGGCCCATAGACAGAAGCAGAAGCTTTTCCAGGCTTTATGGAAGACTGCAGATGAGCAATGAGAAAGTAACAGCAGTGCAAAACACAAATGATGCCAAGCGAGTGTAAGAGAAAGAGTTAAAGAAGAGCAGGATCAGAAATAAAAAGAAAAAGCAGCATATCTTCTTTAAGGAACAAAGCATTACATGCGATCAAATGAAATTAAGCATGTTACTTCCTAAATTGTCCCAGCATCTATGCAACATCTAACATTAGAAATTAAATAATCAAATACTACATTGCAAGCAGAGCTAACGTAACCCCAAATTTCTTTGCCAGGGTCTCCAATTTACCTTCAAGTAGTCCCAAAACTTACTGCAAAAATAGAACACACAAGTGTCACCAAGAATGTGGTCAGCTACGTGTGTTTGCAACACCCAAATGCTATGTGCTCATATACCCCCTTCCTTTCACTGCCAACCCTGTCTCTTAAGATAGTCCCTACTGTTTTAAACAACCTGGAAACATAAAACAAGGCTCGGTAAGTTACCAATACACTAGCTGCTACTGCAGATATGCAGTTATTGCATTCAACATCTGCTCACATTCCTCCAGTGCTATTTTACACATGTAAAAACAACAGAAAAATGAGCTTCCTGATCACTTAGATGAGGTGATTTCTAAGAAAACCTTAATCAGCAGGGATTTGCTTCTTCACCCCTATACAACGGCTGCTTCCTGAATCCAGCTGCAATGGCAAGGGAGCATAAACTCTTATTGGGCTGTGCAGCCGCTGCCTGGGGAACTACTGAAAGGTTCCTTTACTCTTGGGTGTTGCTGCTTTGCAGAAGGGCAGTTCCCTGTTCAGCAGGAAACAGGGAAGTCTCTGAAGCCCTGGAGGCCCCACTCCAGTGCCAAGAGGATCCTTCCCTGTGCTGAGAGCGATACAACACTGGATACAGGTGAATCAAAGCCAGATCAGACACACTGCAGCAAAGCCAAACACACTGGGTGCGAGTATCCAGGCTACAGGAAGCTGTATTAATGCTAAGGCAGTTCCATGAAAGGGCATGCTGCTTCAGGACAAAGGAGGATCTGCCCTTGGACTGCTCTCTGTTCTCTGGTTTCAAAAACACAGGCCTCATTTCCCACACATAGTTTTTTTCCACTTTGTGTTGACTTCCCCACACCTGTACCTAAAAAGAAAAGCACCACAGAACATACATGGTTTCACAATCACAGTTACGGAAACAGCATTAACTCCACGTATTTTGCTACATATTGCAAAGCAAAGCAGACGTTACCTTCCGGAGGTCACCCCCTGAACAATACTCCATTGCCAGAAGAGGAACATCATTAACCAGAAAGTTCATCTCCTCAGGAACTTCACAGGCTCTTACTACATTGGGATGGTTCAACCTAAGCACACGGAAAGCTGGATGAAAACTGACTCTTCTTTTGGAAGAATGAGACAACAGATTGTCAACCAACCAAGTTTTATGTTTCAGGCACAATTTCTGTCCCCCAAATGTATCCTTGCTGAGAAGTACCTTCTTCAGCTGGTACCCACCAGTACCAAATGCATAAAATCCATACCTTGGGAGCATACAACAGCAATGAGCAGAAATGACATCTCAAAGTCAAGGTACAGGGCTTTGATGATGGGGATCTGGGCTCAGGTTCTGGATTCCTGCACATTCCTAGCAAAGTCGTTACATATGTGCCTCTGTGCAGGTGGGGAAAGTCTCCCCCTGGCCCAAGGGTTTCATAGGAATCCATTAACACTTGTGTAACTGTACTGGGGAGGTAGAACCAGGCAGGTGAAATCCACGTACGCGGGGAAGGACTCGTCTCCGCAACTGAATTCAAACAGCTGCTTCCTGACTGTCTCCAATATACGTTACTCTTGGGAATAAAAGACGTGTCCAGAAGGAAATGAAGACAAATTATTCTGTGGACACCTTCCAAAGCCTCTGGAAGCCACCACAAGAGCAGCTGAAGCTGTGCAGCTCAGCGCTTGTATTCAGAAAACGAGTACAGTGAAAACACTGACAAGAACAGTGACCACATAGCCCCGACTTACAAACTCAGGTTGCCTGCAAGTGGTTTCCTCCAGTGTCGGTGCATGCAGCGAGCAGGCGAGGGTGACGAGAAGGCAGAGCAGGAGCTCAGTAAAGCTCTACACAGCAGAGGCAGTGCAGGCCTTGGTAAGGACAACTCAGAGCAAAACTGAGCGGCGTCCCTGCTCCCACTGGTGGGAGGGAGCATTTCACGCTCCCGGGATCTTTCAAAAAGGAGGAGGAATTCTCAGGACGGGAACAACTGTACAAGACCCTGACACCCACAACTACCGCTCATGTCCACGAGGACAAACCTGGCCAGCTCTGGCTCACAGGTACCCCAGAGCGACACGCTGGAGAGAAGGGCAGTGGGCAGCAGCACAGCTTCTCACGAGAAAACATTAGGAAACATTATTCTGCACGTGCGGGCCCACGACAGAAAAAAACCATTCCTGGCTCCCCGGCTGCTGAATCAAAGATGACTGCACTGCACGGCCTGGGAACACACGGATGTCCTTGTGTCACCACTCAACACTCAGCGCGTCGCACGGTGCAAGTGCGGGGAATTCAGGCATCGCTGGGGGACGGACACGCAGCCCAGGCTGCACGGGGGCGGGCTGGATGTCGCCAGGGCCCAAGCCGAGGCACCAGCCCGCACACCGCGGCAGAAGCGCTTGGGCACCGCGGGGTGACGGGCAGGGCAGCGCCCAGCCGCCGGGCGGAGCCGCCCCCCGGCCGCTCCGAGGGCTGAGGCCCCGGCCGGCTGCGGGCCGCCGGGCCCCGGCCGCACTCACTTCTTCATGATGTCGATCTCGTGGCACCAGCGGTCCTTGTTCTTGACGCTGAGCTCCAGCCGGCAGGACTTGATGGCCACCCGGGCGCCCGAGTCCTGCGGGACACAGCGCCGTCAGCCGCCCCGGCCCGGCCCGGCCCGCCCCGCCGCCACCCGGCCCCGCCGCGCCGCCCCACCTGGTGCTGGTAGAGGCAGACGTTACCGAAGCCGCCGGTGCCCAGGCGGTCGCGCATCTCCCAGGGCCCGCAGCCGCCCGCCGGCTGCCCCCGCAGCGCCGCCCCGCCGGGGGCCCGCTCCGCGCCGCCGCCGGGCCCGGGGGGGGCGCCCCGCTCCATCGCGCGCAGCCACTCGGCGCCACCGGCACTCCGCCTTTATTGCCGCGTCACCGCGCGCGCCGCCCGCCCGCCAGCCAATAGCCGCGCGTCCGCCGCCGCCGTCAGCGCCGCCGTCAGGCCCGGAGGGCGAAGTCGAAGGGCTGGAAGTCGCGGCGGAAGGCGCGGGCCTGCGCCGCCTCCTCCGCCCGCTCCGCCGCGCACCGCCGCCAGTCGGCCCGCTGCGGCAGCGCCAGCAGCGCCTCGCTCGCCAGCACCTCCCTGCAAGCACAGCCGGCGTCACCAACGACGTCACGCGCCGGGCGTGGCGTCAGCGCCGCGCCCCGCGGGGCCGGGGGGGGGGGGGGGGAGGCACCCACCTGCCGAAGTGCAGCGGGAAGCGGCCGCGGATGCGGTGGAAGAGCTTCTCCCCCGTGTCCAGCTCCACGTAGAAGTAGGGCGCGCCGGGCTGCGCCACCTGCGGGGGAGAGGCGGGGGGCTCGGGGCTGGGCAGGGCCCGCGGCTCCCACCCGGCCCGGCCGCACCGAGCCTGACCTCGAACCGAAACGCCCAGGGGACAGCGAGGCGAGGGGCCGCTTTCCACGGGAATCCTCAGCCGAGGGTGCGCACAGCGCGCTGCTGGAATGCCGTCTGTGGTTTAATTCTGCAGTCACCGCCACAGAGTTGCTAAATGAGGGCGCCCCAGGCAGTGCTGATCGTCCTTAACCTGAGCTAAGTCATCCCATACCGATACAGCACGTTTTTAGAGGTAGACAAGCATGTGAAGAGACTGCATGCATGTTTCTCGGCTGAGAAATCAGCCTCTAAGCCTGCCGGCGTGGGTATCAATAGCATGCACGCACGCTATTTCGGGCTCCTGCTGCAGATCAGGTCTCCTTGTGAACACTGAGCACAAAGGAAAAAAACCCCTATGTCACTACTGACTCGTTTCTCTGATGTAACAGGAAGATTTCTTTCAAATTCTTATCCAAGGGAACCTAAAACTACCTAATGTGCAGCGGCACTGAAAGAGGGTTGGTGTTCGGTATCAGAAGGAATGAACTCAGCCAGCCCTACACGAAGCTGCAGTAATTTTCAGACAACCAACGCATCTGCTGTTCACAGGAACTTCACCCTGAGCGGAATACATCTGGCACATCTCCAAATCTACAAGGGTCTGCCTCCAACAGCTTAACCCTGCCAAGCAAAGTGACCTCAGAGGGACACAGAGCAGCCTAGACAGGACGGAGGGAAAGTAAGTGACAGGTGAAGTCGTCTCATACTTGCGCGATATCGGAGTGCTCTGGGATTTCTAATAATTCAATCTGTTGTTCCTGTGCCTGTACAATAAAGGACTCTTTAATGTCCTCGGAAGTACAGTGGTCCAACGGGACAGGAATCACCTGGAGAGGGAGGACAACATCTCCGTAAAAAGAAGAAAAGACAAAACAAACCACATGCAGAAAGCAATCAGTCCATCACTGGAGCTGGTACGCTCCTCAGTACCGCTCAGCATCATCAAACACGACAGGTGAGCACCTGCCTGTACAGGCTTAAACTTATGAGACTTTTTTCTGTAGGAGCTGAACAGAAAGCTGAAAACTAAAAGCTTGAAAAAGTTCTCAGCACAATCTCCTCCTTTCTGATCTCTGTGGTAGTTTAAGGCCGCTCTGATACAGTTACAGATCTGCCAAATACAGAAACCACCACAATAGACCCCTAGGTGATTTACACACACACAAATCAAATTAAAGGGCTGATACTGGTAGACAACGATCAGAGTTCTGCACGTATCTTTAGATTTTCAGCCTGCTTCCGTTACAAACGTGAGCATCACAGTTCATGTGCCAGTGTGAGCCGATCAGAGTCAGAGCAAGGTCTTGCAACTTACCTGAAAACCACGTGGGCTTTTTAATCAGTTCCATGCAGGGAAAAGTTTCCCTCACCCATGCAACGCAACCGATGCTGTGCTGCCGTAACAGGCAGAATTAAGTTACTGTGGCAGAACCAGCGCACCGGTTTTATTTTTGCTCTGGCTCTGCCTGTGGGTAGGACAACTTTCCTCCATACTCTGGGAAAGCACAGAATAAAGAGGGAATTTGAAGGTGAGCTTTCTCTTTCAATTCATTTGCAGATTAAGCGTGGGCTTATATTCTCCCAGGATGACACTAACACCATACCTGTAACTGCAGATGCTGACTCCTATAGTTTCTTTCAAATAGGACATATCTCTTTCCCTTGCTTCTGAAAAATTCCTTTAGGGCAGACTTGTACTTGGTCACTTCTTCCACCACCTCTGAAGGCAAGTCAACCACTGACTGATAGTGCCCAATAGGCAAAATCAAGACGTGATCAGGTAGTAAGCCACCTTTGGCCAGGGCAAGGTAGCACTAGAGTGAAACAATACACACCAGTTACTCACTGCAAGCAACACTTACTTACCATGCTGTGGAAATTTACTCTCTGGCTGCATTCTGAGTATCTCCCAGCCTAGCAATTCTGCCTCAGGAACAGGAAAGTCTTCTCCTCTATGTCACTTATTAGGGATTGTTTATTAGCAATTTATTAATTACTAGAGGAATGAGAAAGGGACTGCTGAAGGACACACACTCCCCCCCCCCCCCCCCCAAAAAAATAAAAAATAAATCTTTTGAATGCCAGAGAATGCCCTGTCTGCAGGAAAGCAGCTGAGTGAACTTTACCACTGTGGCTAGAATTTCTTACTATAACAAGAAAATACACTTGAAAATTGTTAACAGCTTTTAAAACAAGCCCATGGACAAACCTGTCCCTGTAACAGTTTCAAGTGGATTATGCTATACGGGAGCAAAAAACTTTAAGCAAAGTGAACATACCGATGAGATGTACTCTGAGATGTCAACTTTAAAGCTATCTTATCTTCTGTTCAATCTATGTATAACAAAACTGGAACCAATCATCCCAGGGAGATCTGGCATAACTCCAGACAGTGCATCCCGCTGCCAAAGCAGGTCCCAGTTTACACTGAGTTTGTGCTGGAAAAGTTCTGCCAGATGGTAACATAAGCAAACCATGAGGGCTGGCACAGCAAAAAGTGTTCTGGTACCGTAATCCAGCTCTGCTGCCAGAGCAAAACAGGGCCAAGCTTCATTTTTTTAGAAGACTTTATCTATATACTTATGTCTTTTGTGGGGGAGATGCGAAGAAACTGAAAACAAAACCAAGAGTCAGCCTCGAATAAAGTTTGTTTGGTTGGTTTTTTTAAGATTTTAAAGTGGAGATTGATCTTTCACATTGCCGTGTCTTAGCACGATTCTGCCATCATGTAGCAAAGAACATGCTACGGGTACTTACATGCGTGCCAATGCTAACAACCAAGTGCTTCTCAACTTCTGGGCTGGCGAGGCAGAACCAGCAGGGACCCGTGGGCTGTGCTTTATTGGGAGAGGAAAGAGAAACAAGTGTTAGCACAAAACTTATTTGTCAGAACAAGGAACAGAACAAAATCTGGAAGAGCTGTTATTTTCCAGCCACCCTCCCCAATTGATGAAGTGCTGAAGATGTCAAAAGGACACAGCTCCTGGAAATAGATCTGGGCAGAGCACTGGCACCTCTGAGAAATTCCAGCAAGAGAGGAGGTGGCGACAGTCACACCTTTGCTGACTGCCATTCTCAAGAAGTGCTCTAATTTAGTGGAAGAGTTCCTGGAATTTAGTGGTTACAGCTCACTAATAAGAAAGCACCAGCAAATTTAAACAAACAAATCAAAACGAGGTGAAATTACTGCATAGGTACAGACAAGGACAGATGCTGTCAAACATACTTGTCAGTTCTGGCCTATTCATCACACTCAAAACACCTGGATTCGCACCCAAATCACAATACCTGAGCTGCCTTTTAATATAAGTTGATGGCATTGACGAGCTAAGCCTCTCTTTAGGGTCAAACACTATATTCACATCCTCTGCAGGCTGTGTACAAGAATAGACAAGCAGCTTTGCAAATGCAGTAAATACGACGGGGCTCTCCCAAGAGCTGCAGGAAACCAAACGTCCAATTCTGGGGTTCATTTCTGAACAAAACAGCATAACAAGGCTCTCTTCTCATGCTATCAAACTTCAGAATACTTTGGAAGTTGTATGAATATGCACAATGGCACTCTATGTCCTACAGACACGATGTCAGAAAACAAGAAAACCCCCAGACATTCTTTCATCAAAACTGACTGCCATTACAACCAGTTGTGCCTCTGCAGGCATGTATAGAGCAATAACACCGTGCTTGGTTCAGCGTGAAGTAGTTTAGCCTGTAGAACTGTTATGTGCAAGGACTTAGTCTCATGTAACAAAGGCAACCAGACTTATCTACCAGAGGCATTTTTGAAGATTGTCTTCTTACCCACTGGCAGTGGAAATAGCTTTCACAGAAACAAAGGGGAGGCCGACATCTACATTTGCATTTTAAGCCCAAATTTCTTTATAACCGAGACCAACATTTCTAAAGATACATGCTTGCAGTAACACTGTCACTGAGAAGTCATGATCCTTAAAGAGTTAATTTCAATTTCTTCAAGTCAGACAAACTGTAATGAGATTTACAGCACAGAAATACAGAGGTAACAGAAGGGCTTCCTCCCTTCCCAGTTCAATAATACTTTGTGAATTCATAGCACAGAACAACTGAAGCGGTGTTTCAAGAACTCATCATCTCTGTGATCCTGCAGTCTCTTGCAGTCCCTCTGAATGGAAACACGCTGCTTCGTGAAACTGCCTGTTGTCATGTTCCGAGGCCAGTCGGATTCAGAGGGTAAACGGCATCAGCCCAAGCGCCACCGCCACAGATCCAACTAGCTTTTAAACTGTGCTTTTGACTTTTCTTTCACTTATTAATTGTCAGGTCCCTTGTTTCCTACAAACCTGACAGTTGTGGCCTCGGAACATGCAAAAGGATGTATTCCCACAGCAGCTAGTATAGCGACAGAGCATACTGTCAAGCTGACATACACAGCAAAACAGCCTGCGAAAAATGAAGAGCGAGATGGTCCAATGCCTCACAGGGAGAGCTCAGGGAAAAAGCAGCTGTATACTTACGGGGTTTTTTGGCTTGCTTAGGTTGGGAGTTCCCTCTCTCTTTCCCATCTGAGGGACGTTTCTTTCCCTGATGCTTGTTCAAATCAAAGAAAAACTGACAAGCTGGTTCTTCCTGTTTAGAAAATGAAAACCAAAGGCCATTATAACTGCATCACAGAGAGTCGCAGTATGCACAAGAATTTGCTTTTTCCTGAAGAGCATCAACAGCAAAATAATCAATACCCTGGAACAGAATGAATTGAGCTCTCCCAGTAACACAGCACTTTGCCTGACTGGATACTCAGCCTCAGCCAGGAAAAAAAATTCTGGGAGAGCTGCCCAAATTGCTATGTTTTCCTATTTAGCCTTATGCTGAACTTTCAGAATTGCTTGATTTTATGGATTATTCAAATCTCTCTTTCACTTGACAGTGCCAAAAGAATGTCTTTATTTTGTTAACCACTCAACAGACTCACACAGAGGCTGAAACCATTCGACTAAGTTGTTATGTACGGCAGAACACCATTAGAAGGCTTTAATGCTGCAGAGGAAAGCATATGGGAAAAGGACAGCAAAGAGCAGGGCTGCTTGTGCAAGCTTAGCTTGCCACAGGAGCACAGCTGCAGTCTAAAATCCAACCCATGCTGGAAGAACTGGCATGTACAGTGGAAGCATTTTCCCCAGTAAACTTCACAAGCTTTCATGCCTGTCTTCAGTTGGATACTGAAGCTCAAAGGTACAAGGATTTTTGCTTCCATCAAATTATCGACTGTTTGGTCATAATGATAAAGCCTTACTGCTGGGCTCAAATGCAACAGCGAATCTCAGCTGGGGGCAGGGAGACTGAACAGCTAAAGGGATCAGGAGGTGTCTGTCACTCTCATGCCCACCCACACCATCAGCTGGAAGGAGACAGCCCTTCGCTCTGTGTGCATGCTCCAGGGAGAAACACCGGGGAGCAGTGCTTGCACTTCCTACCTGGCAGACTGTTCCAGCAAAGCCCAAGTCAAAGCCAAGTCAGGCTGACTATTACCCCCCAACCAATGACCTCCCAACTTGGTTTCTCTACATTACATTAAGATGTACAGGCATAGGTATTCACATGTCCACATTAGTGGAGTATCCCACAGTGCTTAGGGGGGAAAATGCGCTCTGCACAGGGAAATAATCTGAGTCTCTACACCAATAAACACAATCCGCTTGTCTGACGACCAATTTACAAAGTTGGGGATTTCAAAGCTTCTGACGTCAACAGCTCAATGTTCAGGCCCAGGAAGGAACCCTTCTGCCCTCAGGTGGTAAGCAACAGATATTTAAAGGAGCATGGAGTTGGTAACTTAGGACGCTTAAGGAAAAAAAAAACAGTACCCAACACGTAGCTCACCAGCATTAAGGGATACAGTGGAAATGCAACATCAAAAAAAGTAGCACCCGAGTAGGCAGCAAGCTAAGGGAGAAAATTGGGAGGCCAACTGCAAAGGGCTAATTTGTAGTCTACAAGCTTAGAAAGAGTAAGACCATGCATGCTGAGGTGCCCACAGGGGACACTCCTGACAAGCAAGCAGGTCTAACTGCAGCATCACCATGCAGACCTGCAGGAAGAAGCATAGAATGGTTTGGGTTGGAAGAGACCTTTAAAGGACACCTAGTCCAACCCCTCTGCCATGAAGAGGGTCATCTTCATCTAGATCAGGTTGCTCAGAGCCCGTCCAACCTGACCTTGAATGTCTCCAGGGATGGGGCACCCACCATCTCTCTGGGCAACACGTTCCAGTGTTTCACCACCTTCACTGTAAAAAATTTCTTCCTTATATCTAGCCTGAATCTACCCTCTTTTACGCCTTGTCCTATCGCTGCAGGCCCTACTAAAAAGTTTGTCTCCCCCTTCTTATAAGCCCCCCTTTAAGTATTCAAAGGCTGCAATAAGGTCTCCCCAGCGCCTTCTCCAGGCTGAACAACCCCAACTCTCTCAGCCTTTCCTCAATAGGAGAGATGTATCATCCCTCTGATCATTTTTGTGGCCTCCTCTCGGCCCGCTCCAACAGGTCCATGTCTTTCCTGCACTGAGGACCCCAGAGCTGGATGCAGTGCTGCAGGTGGCATCTCACCAGAGCGGAGCAAAGGGGGAGAATCACCTCCCTTGACCTGCTGGCCGCGCTTCTTTTGACACAGCCCAGGATAGATACATTTGGCTTAAGAGGGGGCAAACTGTAATAAACTCCCACGCATTGCATCTATACAGACTGGTTGATGCAAATAGTTTACATAGAACCCTGAAGTGTTTTGGACCGAAATATTCTAAGGTTAAAGCCAAACACTGTTCTAAGCTCGCTGAACACAGAGCGTGAAACCAGAGTGCACACATGGAGCGGAATGCAGCAGTACCTCTGCACACAGGGATGCTTTGGTCTTCGGAGCCTCCTTCTGTGATTTTCGATACGGATTTTCAGTGACGTCCTGTGGCTGTTTCACCAGCTCTGCAGGGTCCATCAAGCTCATTGGCACAATGCTGAAGGCATAGAGATACTAGAACAAAGAGAGACAGCTCAAGTGCAAGAAACTTTTGCCATGACTGCAACTCAGAAGAGGTCAGCTGTGAACTAAGCCACCCTGGAATAGTAACACACAACTTACCCCTGCAAGAACTCAGTGTTTAAGCTAAGGCAAGACATGAAAAAAACACTCGCTGTGCCAGTCTCCCACCCAGTGCAACCAAGAGTTTATGGAGTGCTTCCAAGTGGCTCACTCTTTTCACTTTAAGAAAAGATCTTTTAGAAAAGCAGCAGCGTATCCTAATTGAAAAAGTAACGACCTTGATCCTTGCCTGTTTCCACATCTTCTATCTGTCCAGAACTCCTGGACCTTTTTTTTTTTGTTACCAGGCCTGGTTCCTATGCCTTCTTAACCACTAGCAATCTGTCCTTCTATACCAATATTCTGTAACTTCCTTAAGAGGAGAAGAGAACCAAGTTAAAAATACCCCACCAAATCAGCCCCTTCCCATCCCACAAGTTAGTTATTTTCAGTGATTTGTAAGGGCTCCTTTGGGATTTTGCTTCCTTCTTAAAGCAGGCCATGCAAACAGAAAAGACATAAAGCAGCTGGGGAAGAGGAAGGAATAGCAGCTTTCTAACCACTTTCTTCTGCAGCTACACGCCATTTGACCAGGTTGAGAAGAACCGTGCCTCAGAATACATCTTGCAGCCCTTACCCATGGGCAAATATTATCTATTACTCAAGTGAGACAGATCCCTCCACTTCAGTCAAGCTTTAAAGTGACAGATGCTGCCCTCTAGCTAGCCAAAGCTGTACTTACTGCCCTATTACTTGTACTTGAGAAAAGAAGAAAGATTCAAGAGGGTCAATACCTTTTTCTTGCTTGTATTGCCAACATCAGCAAGTGCGATAAACCTGCTTACATGCTGTGGGGTCTCCTGTAGCACTGTGTGATTTCTGTAAGGAAGCAAAACATGATTGCACTGGCATATACAATATAGAAAAGGACAATGAGAAAACCACGTCCTCCATGAAGCTACTCGGACAGCATGTCAGCTACATACAGTCTTTGGCCAAGAACAAGGAGGCTTGAAGACAGACAGACTCATGAGCTCTAACATCTAACAGCTGCACAGACCAAAATGACACCTCACTGAAGTCCAAATACAGAGATGAGAGGACAATTCACTAGTCTCAAAACAGCTACAACTTGAAAGCGTTTAAAGCGTGGAAAGGAGAATAATCTTACCCAACATTAACATCACGGCCTCAGTTTTATTTGTAGGCTGTTCTGACACCTACCTTACGTCACTAGTCACGTTTTACATACAAAGTTATAACTGAAGACACCAGTCTCTTCACCACACAAGAGCTTTTCCACAATACGTTTTCAGAGATACGCCCCTGAATTAGGCTGAATGCTGTCTAAATGTGACTAAGGGCAACTAACTTGGCATCAGATTCACAGCAATTCGGACAAGTATTGTCAGCAATGGCACAGTTTTTGAGGCAGAAGGAATTATGGTAGTAAGATGCACCTGAGAAACAATCTTGACCCTGTGTTGGAGCTGGATGACTTCATAAAATTATTTTAAAGTTGTCCTCCTGTGTTCTTTAAAAATTGAACTCTTATTAGAAAATAAATGAGACTACACATGGTTTTACAAACCTGTAAGGAAGTCTTTCATAATAGGCCTTCTCCAGGGCCGCAAAGTGGTACCTTGGTTTGAGATTTGCAGCTAGATCAGATACCAACTTGGAGCCACATTTCTTGGTATCTATTTCTCCCTACAAAATACAAACCAAGTTTTATTAAAAAAAAAAAAACACCTGTCAGATTGCAGTGAAAAGAAACAGTTTTATACAGAACCGCATGCTGGAAATGTAGAGACTGACTATAGTGCTCACCATTCCCTGTAAGTGGGAAAAAAAAACAAACAAAAAAAGTCAGGCTTGACCTCTTATTGCCAACCAGAGCCTACTCATTTATTCCATTCTGTGTGCTCAGGGTTTGCATCAACTCAATTCATCAATCCAAGTTTGTAATATTTTCCTTCTCTTGGTCTTGTGAAGCCAGGGCAGCACAGAGTATGTTTGGCAAATACCAACATATGTCAAAATCATTAAGACAAGTTTTGACCACATGCCCAGAGTGCCAAAGCTTCAGTGCACAAGTCAAGCAAATAAGAAAGCTCTGAGGTTTCCTTAGGAAGCAAAATTTTATCCCACTGCCATCCCTGAGAAGTCAGAGCAAACCAAACACAACCAAACCATTTCCTTGGTGAAGGCTCTTTTCCCCATTAGCCTTAGACTGAGAAGTGAAGTAGGGAAAGAAAAGGGCAGAGGAAGAGATAAGTTCAGAAACAGCCTACATCTGTTACCTTGTTATCTTTGGTAAGAGCACGGGGAATGAGACTCCGACCTGGTAGGCATCTGCCACAGCCCTTCATGGCAGCAGTGGGACAGGCCCTAACCCACCCTCAAGAAAGCAGTTCTGCTCTCTATGCTCCCTCCTGCTGCCCTCGCAGCGGGCACAGCAGAGGGGAATCCAGCAGTGCCTGCACTGAGGGCTGGCTCCTTCCAGCCCCACTGAAAATGGCCAAAGCTACAAAGCATCTCAGGAAAAGGAAACACAGGGAAAACTTCTCCAGGGAGTCAATTCTCATCCATGCAATTTACCTCCTCACACCACTGTTGCTGAAAGAGAAACTTCAGGTGACAAAGAGCAAGAGACCTAATTGTTCATTCCTCAAGCTTCCTGCTTTATTTGAGCGATGGGATTTCACAGTCTCAGTGCACCTATTACAGAAATCCCAGGTGACAAAGTACACACTCCAACAAGATGCATATTTGAATATAATAACTATTAATATACTCCTCTGGTAATCCAAGTGAGTACACTCAGAAAATTCATGCTGAGGGAAGCCAAATGTGGAATGATACACTGAACTACTACAGAGAATCCCCATGGGAATTTCGAGACCCAAGTTTTCTTTTTAAGCCAGAACATCCCTACAACTTAATTCTCTCCCCCCTAGGCTAGCGGGGTTGGTTTTCTTGAGGAGGTGATGAGGGAGGGTTCTTTATGCTCTTAGACTGAGGATCGTTATCTCTTTTTGGATGTTGGAAGATACTGAGAGGAAGCAAAAAGTGTACTTTTGTCATGGTATGCAGTCCTGCTCTCCAGGAAGGTTTCAGATCACCTGAACTTATGACTGGAAAATCACTTCTGCTGAGGAACAGTAACAGCTGAAAATTGGACACAAGCAGAACAACATCCTTGAAATCCAGACAGAGGAAGAAGCAGACCATTTAGCACAGCTGACTGATACTTAAGGAAATAAACACCAAAACACTTCGAAAGTTTTAAAGGGGGGAGAAAGAATCACTTAATGTCAAGTGGTATTGAAGATGCTTAGAGCATTCCACATCAGAGACTAGCAGCATCATTCCACAGCAACTGTAACCAATTGAATTCAGAGCAACATTTGTGATCAGATGAAATCTATTGATTCTGATTTTTCAAGCAGGGACAGATAAAACACCATGAAGTTTCACAAATCCCCCTCCCTGTTGGCCCTTCTTCCCTGAAGAACCAGAACTGTTTTTACTCTCAGACTTCTCAAGCACTCAATCACACAAGATGGCCCAACAGCCCAAACTGCCACAGCAAGCAGAAAGGCAATTCCTTTGTTAAATCCATCAGGAAACCCATTCCACCAGAAAACAGAATGCTTACCGCACTGTTGGCAAAAGTCCCCACATCTCTGGGCCAGGGGGACGTCAGCAATATATCCACACCTTTGAAGTCTGGGGTTGATAACAAAGATGTCTTTAATTCTGTCACATCCTTTGCACTAAAACTGTAGGCAGGAGCTGGCTCATGCTGGGACTCGGTACCACTCAGGTATGCGATCTGCAGTCCAGAAGTACCACTGTAAAGACCTCGACGGCCTACATTAATACACAGGCATGCACTTGAGATGTAGACATGGCAAGTAATCCTAGTCGCACCATAGACGGAGGACCAAATTCAGCAGTCCTGCCTTACTTCTACTGAAACTATCCTTACAAACAGCTCGTTTTCTGTGCCCATAAACTGTGGTAAAGACATGTTTTAATGCAATGGCTTGAACCCTGCCTACAGCAAAGAAGCTCTTCAGCAGCCCCCTGTCTCTCCTCACTGCTATCTTGCTTCCCAAAAATCAATCCATATCAAAAGCTCGGTATGAAGGCTGAGTAAAAAAAGTGAATTGCAAGTGCCTTTACTTATTATCTTTTTTTGTCAGGTGGCGTTCTAGAAAAAAACTACTTTTTCCTTTTAGTTTTGCTACAGCTTCTTTACCTTTAAAGGTGACACTTCTTACCTCTGCTACTCCACTACAGCATCAAAGCACAGCAAAATCATACTTCAAGTAGGAAACCTTCCCCATACAAAGATGGGCATGCTATGGGAATACAATATTCTCAAAGAACAGGCTCCTTCAACCACTCTTCCTTATGGTTAGCAAGTTCAGTGTTAGGAAACAACAAAAAAAGCAGGGTTCTCCTTCACGTAGCAGATTGTATCAGCCTTTCAACATAGAGTTCAACTCCAGTCTGAACACCAGAATAAGAAATGCCAGAAAAGTTTCCAGAAAAAGGAAGGGCTTTGAAGCGGGAAGATCATAAAGCATTCGTGAAAGCACCACTGGGCAAATGCACATCCCTTATCACAAACCACCTGCAGCCTTACCTAAGTAAGTGATGTTCTCAGCTAATTCGCAGCCACTGACGTCTGGAAAGTAGCTCACAGTCTCTTGATCATTAGCGCCAAGCACATAGGTTGGAATTGGAGCTGAGGAAGAAAACCACATGCACTCAGTCTGCTTTAATTCAAGTACATTAGCACAAGTTCAGTC
The DNA here is from genome assembly GCA_017310255.1 of Butorides virescens. Lineage (NCBI taxonomy): Eukaryota > Metazoa > Chordata > Aves > Pelecaniformes > Ardeidae > Butorides > Butorides virescens. Next base: position 42,122 of record JADKXX010009990.1, read on the forward strand.
CACATTTACTAGGAATTGCAGCAGGTCCCATCCATTCCCACAGACCCCAACACTACTCCTCTGCAGTGTGCCAAGGAGCAACAAGCACAGAACAAGAAACCTTCCCTCAAAATAAGTCGGCAAGCCTGCTGTTTCCACAGATGCATACAGCACCAGCAGAGAACAACCGCTGCTTTAACTACAACTCACTCCACTGCCTACATAAAAAGATAGCTTGGAAATGATCCATAGCCCTAAAACCACGGGTCTTCCCTAGGGCAATGCTAAGTAAATACCAGAGCACAGACACACCTGGTGATTCAGTTTAAGCTGATCTAAATTTGTATGGCTATCTAAAAACTGCAAACCATTGATACTTTAGGGAAAAAGCTAAAGTTAATGAGCTTTTTCATTCACTCGATAGAAGAACTTGCTGCATGACTTCACCTAGAACTGGTGGATATAATAAAAAAAGGCAGTGGAAAGGGCCAGTTTTAATTTCTCTATGGCTAGGTGATCAATAAAAATTGATTTCTCTGAACAGCATAAGTCAAATCTTTTCAATCTATTAGAAGTTAGAAGAAGCAACAACCAATGTCAGTGACACCTCCGGTAGATTTCCTGGCAGACCAGTACACCAGTAAACTGGTCAACATTTCACCCAGTCAGCAGGTCCTAAGTTTTTCACTGAATAAAAACCAGCAATAGTTTCCTATTTAAGAAGGGAAAGCAGCAGCAGTACAGCAGCTCTGCTACAGCTGTCGTTAGACTTGCTTGAAGTTCCAGCTCCCACAGTCAGAAGATACAGGACACTGTTTTCAATTGCAGAGCAGAGTTTGAAAACCTTATGAATGGCTTAAAACCAAAATGAAGTGACACAAATCTTGTTGGTACCTATGCGCGTATAGGTGAGGTTATAAGCTACAGGGTTTTTTTCAACAGTTCTACGGGTAAAGACAATTCAAGTGAGGAGGAGCAAAAATGAAGCAGGCCAGGGAAGACTTTGCTGTAACACCCACTCTTCTCCCTGCGCGCACAGGAGAGCTTCCTCAGGGAGTGAAGTTTAAAGTAGTTTAATCCTGCTTATATTCCCATAGCAACAGGAACCCAAGGCAGCATGCCTCACCATGGTAAGTCCTCAGCCACAAGCAGCAAATGGAACAGTCTTTGTCCAGACGCACAAACAAGCAGGGGATAACTGGGGAGTGACAGAGCAGCAGAGAGGAACCGGAAAGCAAGAGTCCCAGCTCCTTTCTGGCTTGCCTCACACCAGGGGTAGCACTGAAGAGGAAAGAGGAATGCCACAAATGCTTGTGAGGTAGCATCTCCCTTAAGAGAGGGGTGAGGAAAGAGGCAGAGAAATCCACATAGGACTTTTCTCCCATTTCAATGGCCGGGAAAACATCTTCAGCACAAGGACTGCAGGGACTGAGGAGAAATGGGCAGACCCTGCTCCTTTGGAAAGCCTTCTGATCTCCATGGCTGTAGAACAGAGATGCTCAGCCTGCCAGCACCTCTGCTTTCCCCTTTCTCCTCGGGCCTGAATGCAGGGAGGGGGAAGAACAGCACTGCTACCACACTGTGGAGAGGTCTGTGGTGGAAGCGTGAGGGTGGGTATGAACAGAGAAAGACCTGGAATTTCTGCAAAGGAAGCACCAGGAGTGGCAGAAGAAGGAATACACACTGGCTGGTGTGCTGGGATCCCATGGACTGCTGACCAAAGTGCCACGAACATCTACATACAGCTTCTCAGGCTATCCAGGTTCAGAAAACAAGGACCACCCCACATCGCAGCCTGCAGGCTGAAACCGTAAGGAGGTGACAGCAGGAACAGAAGTGGAGCCATAAAGCATCCAGGCAAGGAGAGGGAAGACCCTGACACCAATTAGCAGCATCCTGTGTCTCTCCTATGACTGCCAACAGCGCTCACCAGATGACCCAGGCACAGGCATCAATGCCCAAATCGTGGTCAGGCCACTTGGACACATGCATCTTTGTGCTCGTGAGTTTGAGAGCGTGGCAGAAATTAATTTTGTTTTAAAACAAACCCATCTTTCCACCCTCGTGGAGTTTTCCTACTCGAGTTTAACTGCTTTAACATTACAGCATTTAACTGTGACTCCTGAATTCAAAAGCACACTGCGATGAGACAGCGAAGTGGGTCACAAAATTGTGCAATCACCAGCATCCAGAGTGACAATGCCTTGCTTACCTTTCTTGGCCCCCGTGCAATACTCTGCCCATTCTGCCTCTGAAGTAGAGCCAAAAAAATTCCCAACGCACAAAAGCATCTAAAAACATCAGATAAAGCGAGAGTTGCCATTTGACCCTTAAAGACACAACACACGCAACTTTTTTGCTGATTTGTTGTATTGCCACAACACTGTGACATGCATCACTTCAACAGCATTTTGTTTGGTACGGTAACGAGGTTCCTCTCTGTTTATCTGCGTCTAGCATTAAACGTGTAACAGCAACGTTAGCGGGCTTACACGTGACAGAGACGGTTGCTCTCCCACACTTGGGCTCCTGCTCCTCCCAACACTTTGGTGCCGGACAAGGAGGGCTGGGGTGGGGGTGGGGGGGCAAGCCCCCTCCACCGGCCCCTTCGTACGCCGAGCAGAAAGTGGAGGGTCACGGCCTCACGGGGACGAGCGTAGCTCCGGACAGCAACACCTGCCCGAGCACCCCCAGCACCCCCCCTCCACGCGAACCTCACCCAGGAACTTCTCCCGTGTCCCCCCGGGGAGGCTCCTGCCCTGGGCCATCCCCCCGCCCCCGCTCTCCCGCAGGACGCGCACGGGACCCCCAGGCGGAACAGCCCCGCTCGCCCTCGCTCGGCGCCCCGCGCCCGGTCCCCCCCAGACCCCCGGGCCTTACGTCGAAGCGGCCGCTCTTGCTCTGGATGGCCCGGACCCGCCCGAAAAGGGCCTCCAGCCGCCCCTCCACGTCGCCGCACGCCAGCCTGCGGGACACAGCGCGTCAGCCCCGCCGCGACTCAGCGACCTCTCCCCCGCGGCCGCGGGCGGGCGGGCGGACGGACGGACGGACCGACCGACCGACCGACCGTCCGCCCGCCCCGCCCCGCCCCGTCCCGTCCCGTCCCGCCCCGTCCCGTCCCGCCGCACTCACACGCGCAGCGGCGCAGCCGCCATGGCGGAGGTCCTCAATCCAGAACGGCGCCGCCGCACCCCGACCCCCCCCCCCGCCGCTTCCGGGTGCGCCGCTCAAAGCGCTCCGCCGCCGCTTCCGGGTGCGCCGCTCAAAGCGCTCCGCCGCCGCTTCCGGGTGCGCCGCTCAAAGCGCTCCGCCGCCGCTTCCGGGGAGAAGGGGATGTCTGGGCGGGAGCAAGCGGCCCCGTCAGGGGTGAACTGCCCGGGGCTGTGGCTGTCACCGGCTGCACCCACGAGAGCTGAGGGAGCTGCCTGGCGCCCGTGCGGGGCCACTCGCCGTTGCCTTGGAAAGGTCCCAGCAGCGGGAGAGGTTCCCGAGAGCTGGAGACCAGCCGGCGTCGGCGGTCTCTTCCAGAAGAGCACGGAGTGCCGGGGGCACTGTGGGCCAGAGGGGCCCCACTGCCGTCCCTGGGAAGGGGATGGAGCGACCGACCCTGAAACCATCTCCAGGCACATGAAGGACAGGATGAGGAGGGGTCTGCATGGGTTTACCGAGGGGAAAGCGTGCTTCCCCGGCCCCGTCGCCGCCTCAGCGAGGTGACCGCGCGCACCCTCAGCCAGCTGGCAGCTTTACAGTGAGAACGATCGTTCATTGGAACAACCACCCCAAGGTGCGACCAGACGGGGTGCGAGATAATCTCGTATAGGCTCCCTTTCCCACAGGAGGTTGGACCAGATGATCTCTGGAGGTCCCTCCCAACCTGGGCTACTCGTCTATGAGCCAGTGGAGTGGGTTGGCACCTGCTAACAGCCAAGCACCCACACAGCCGCTCACTCCCCTCTTCCCCAGGATGGGTGGAAAATAGGAGGTGGTGACATGGCTCATGGATCAAGATAAAAACAGTTTAATAGGTGAAGGAAAAGCTCTGTGCACAAGCAATGCAAAATAAGGAGTTTAATCACTGCTTCCCATTGGCAGGCTGATGTTAAGCCACCTCCTGGGAAGCAGGGGCCTCAGTACACACAGCATTTCCTTGGGAAGACCCATGCCATCACCACAAGTGTCCCCCCATCCTCCTGCTTTTCTTCAGCTGGTGCTGGGGCAGGCTGGCTCTGATTGCCTGCTGGATGCTGTAAGGGGAGGCAGGAAGGTCTGTAGATCCACCCATGCTCCCTGGCCTGGAGAAGCCCCAGGCTTCACAATGGCTCCGCCACCATGACCACCACTTGCCAGGCCCTGGCACCCGGCCCTGGGCCTCTGACCAGTGTTCTGTGCTGGCCCATGCAGCCACTGCACTCCCACTGTTCTCCAGCATCCCCCAGGGAAGCACTGGCGGTGAGTCCCGCGGGTGGCAGGTGAGAAGCAGGCAGCTGCTGCTGTGGCCAGCGAGGATGAAGCAGCCTGAGCGGGGCAGTACCCGGCAGAGCTCCCTAGCCTGACCCCCACTCATCACACCCCACCTCTGCTCCGTCTGGACTACTTAGCCAATGAGTTGGTTATGAATGATTTGAGCTCCAGACTATTGCCTTACAAAACCAATCTTCTGCTTCTTTGCCATCCAAAGCAGGAATTCTACAGCTGCGCCAGACACATCCAAATTCTGTAGCCACACAGCTTTTCAGGGACCCCATGTCCTGTTGCAGCTCCATCCCAGTTGTCCAACATCAGCTGCACCTTCAGTGCCACAGCCAGGGCAGCACATCCCTACTCATCTCTCTGGGCAACCCTCCTTCCAGCACTCTGAAAATGAAGCAGCCCCCAGGGAACTGCAGCCTGTGACCCCCCCATGCTGCAGGCACGTGAGGCATCACTTACCCTCCTGCCTCTCTGGGGCGTCTCGATGGCCCTGGGGGAAGGTGGGACATGCAGCCTCCATAGTAAGGCAGAGAGACTGCTGCATGGCAGAGAAGTGACAGGGAGGCACCTGGGTAGAAGGTGCCAAGCCAGAGCACGGCAGGGACTGCTCCTCTGCATGGGGGCCCTGGTGGGGCTGCCACAGGGGTGGGATAGTGCCCTGGGATGCCATCCCCGTGGGAGATGGTGGCCAGGCTGCTCAGGACCTCAACTGCATTGGGGCTGCTATGTCTCCCCAGTGGCGTGACCAGACTGCAGGCTGGTGTCGCTTTGTTTTGCTGAACCTTTGGTGAGGTTCTGGGCTCTGTCCTCACTGCACTCCCTGCCCTGTGACCCTGTGCTACAGGGTCCCTCTGTCAGCACAGAAGGGGAAGAGTCAGGTCACAGCCTGTCTTTGGGAAGTGGCTTTTCCTGCCTCCCTACAAGCAGCCAGGTGGCAGAGCAGAGCTGGGGCAGTGCCAGGAGCTGGGCACTGGTGACCTCCTCGGAAATGTTGGGGGTTGGAGTAAATGTGAGCTGTTAATTCCTGTTTAATTCTCTGTTCCCAAATGCTCTGTCTGGCTCCCCATCCCTGGTTTTTTAATTCCTCCCTCTCTGCCCTCCCGCCCATGTGATCATTTGCCTTTCTCTGTCTTTCTCTGGCCAGCCCTGTCCCTATTCATTGCTTTCTTCTCTCTCTCTCTCTCAGCCCAACTTCCTGCCCCTATTTGTCTTTCCTCACTCTCTGTCATGCTGCCTGTCCCAGGTTTTTCCTGCGTCTTCATCCCACTCCCTGTCCTTCAATGTCTGTCTCTGTCGTGCTCCCTCTCCCTCTTTCTGCTGCCTCTCTTCTCTCCCTGCTGCTGCTTTCTCCACTTCTGAAGGGCTCCCTTGTCCCTGTCCTTCCCTTGCTGTCCCGTTCCTTCCCTTATGCTTTCTCACTACGCCCTCCTCATGGAGCCGGTGGCCACTCTACCCTTCCCTTCCCCTTCCCTCCCCTTCCCTCCTGTTCCCTTCCCTTGTCCTGCACCCTGCTCCTCATTTTTGGCAGCCTCCACCTCTGCCCAGGAGCCAGCCGAACCACCATCCATCCCCTGCCGAACCAATGACCGTGGCTCCGGGAACGACTGCCGAGGTGTCCCAAGGGGCAGGGGCAGCATCAGGGCCCCGAGCCCCGGAACAGACTCGCTCCTGGGACTCGCCGTCTCCTGTGCCCTCCCAGCTGTGTTTGCACTCCCTTTGCAGCAGGCAAGGGGCTGTGACAGAGCCATGGATAGGAGGTGATGGCCCAGGGGGGTCAGGCGATGGACCCCTGCTCTGGCCGGGCTCCTGCCATGGGCTGGGGCGGGCGGAGCCCCAGGTGTGGGCAGCGAGGCTGCTGGCGCCAGCCCTGCCGTGTAACGGGGCTGTGCGTGGCACTAGCGGTCGCCGCTGGTCCTTTCCCTGTGGCAGAGGCCGCGCTGAGGATGCGGTTGTCCGATCCCGCCCCGGGGATGCGGTCGACTGTCCATGGCAGGCCAGGCTGCCGACGGGCACCGCAGGGTCTGTATGCGTAACCCAAAGCGCGGTACGGCTGCGTAGTCTGTGAGCGAGGCCACGTGTCTCGATCGCCTTGCAAGAGCGGTGAGATGCCCCTGTATTCTCCTAGGTGTAGGACAGCCCCACACCCAGAGTTACAGAAAAGGGAGGGAGGAGAGAAGGAGAAAGAAGTGTTTGAAGCGTCAAATTCTCCTGGCAGCGCTGAGAGCGAGAGGTGCGGTGAGTTCCAGGCCCTTGGGTCCCCGTTGCCCCTCTTGTGTGTCCCAGGCCCTCCCTGCCCCTCCCCTGGCCCCCTCTCTTCTCCATGCTGCTGGGATTTTTTTTTTTTTTTTGCTTCACTGTACCTCTCCTCTCTGTTTTTGTGTCTAGCTCCCGCTCCCACTTTTTTTTCATCCTACGTCTCTGTTCTGTGCTCATAGCTGTTTTTCCCTTTTCCATCCCTTTGTACTGATCTGCATCCGTCTCTTGTTGCCCACAGTTGCTCTGGCCTGTTCCCTGGCATTCTTTTCCTCTCTGTGCCTGTATGTGCTGCTGCGTCTCCCTGCCTTCCTACCTACCTCTTTAAAAAAAAACCCAACCAATTTTCTTCCATGAAGTGAATGTGGGATGCAACATTTTCCAGCACTGTAGCAACAGTGTAAAGTGTTTGGGTTTTTTTCCTATTTCCAATAACAGCGTACACTGCCTGCACATCACAACGTGCAGGGCTGAACACAGACAAGTCTCATCTCTTGTTATGTAGAGTCAGCAACGAGGCATGTATTTCTGGTGCAGGCTCATGTCATTGTCTTCCCTGGGGTTTCTAGGAGAAGAGGTCGTGTATTATTTGGGCTCGTAACAACCTCCAGCCAGGGGTCTGTCTTTTCTCGCTGTTGCAGGCACGTGAGCTTTTTCTACGTTTCCAGTTCTGCCTTTTTCCCCAATGTGTCCCACGATGTTTGCTCCAGTATGGGTCACGGCAGTTCTGTTGTTTCATTCTGGTTTCTCTGTTGTGTCGTTAGCAGCAGTGTCTGTAGCCACAAGGTCTCTGCAGGAGCTGGCTGTGGAGTGAAATGAAGGGGCTTCCACAGGCAGCTGCCTCCAGCAGGGAATGGCTGGTGCCTGCAGCAAGAAGAGATTCCTCCCAGCCATCCCGGACAGAGCTCACCATGCGCACGGGGCCGCCTCCCTTGGCCACACGTGTGAGCTGCCGTGTGTCTGGGAAGCCTCGAGGGACGGCAGCATTGAGGCAGCGGCCGCCTGCTTCTGGGTGGGTGAGGGTCTGGCAGCCGGCACTGCGGAGGAGGAAGGGGCAGAAGCAGAGAGAGAAGCCTTGGGGTGGTGAAGGTCTCCTGCCGGCACCAGGAGCTGTGGCGAGTTGTGCGTCCCCTCGCGTGCGCCTGTGCCCACCCCTGCCGTGCTTCTCCAGATCTCTGCCTGCCTCCTTGCCTGCCCCTGCCTCCGTCTCCCTTTCAGGCTGTCCGGCTCCCCCAGGCTTTTTGCTCTTCTGCTGGCACTGGCCTGTACTCCATCGCCTGCTACATTTCCTTCCTGTGCCTCTCTCTTTCCAGCTCCCCGCTCGCTATTATTTCTTTCTTCCCACGCCGCCTTCTTCCCCATTGCTTGTGAAAATTGTGTTTCTAGGTCTCCCTCTACCCAGCGACCTGTCTCTTTTCAGTGACTCCCTCTGCTCTGCACCTCATCACTCTTCCAATGTCCTTTCCCCGTGGCTCTCTATCCAGCTCCCTCTCCTGATATTTAACTTCTTACCTGTATGGCCAGTACCCCCTTGCTTTCTACATTTTCTCTCTACGTCTCCACTTACCCAGTTCCCTGCCCATGTTTTTTAATTTCTCCTGCCTGTCCTCTGCTCATAACTTTGTAAATTTTGTTCCAAAGTCTTCATTTATTTAGTTTGCTGACCCGTTTTTTTATTTTTTCCTCTGTTCTTAATCCCTTCACTTTTAAAATTTCCTGTCTACATGTCAGTTTCAGTTTGCTGTCACTACTTCTAATTTTTTTCTTATTTCCTTAATCCCCATTGCTTTTAATGCTTTCTGCCTGCTTTTATTCTGTTCGCTGTCTTTCCTTTTTATTTATTTCTCTGTCTTTCCTTAGTGCAGTTGCTTTTTAAATGTTGTTCTTGGGTCTCCATTTTAGCTTGCTGTCCCTATTTCATAATTTTCCCCTTTATTTCCCTAATGCCCATCAGTTTTTCTATGCCTACTTTTTTCCACGTGCTGTCTTAATTTGTAATTATTTCTTCTCTTAGTGCAATTGCTTTTTAGATTTTCTTTCTACATCTCTGTTTGCTGTCGTTTTTAAATTTTTTCTGTATTAGTTGCTGTTGCTTTTAATAGTGCCTGTCTCCTTTTATCTCATTTGGGGTCTTTATTTGCTGTGTTTAAGTCTTCATTATTTCTTCTCTTTCCTTAGCACCCTTGCTTCTAAAATTTTCAGGATAAAAGCTTTATGCTTTCTCGGTCAATAACTTTAAAACATTTTATAGGAGTGCTCGAAAACATTGCTGGGATACTGGCATCTGTACTGAAAGCAGTCAAGGCCAAAGAAGAGATGTGGAGAAAACGGGGCTAATGGGTGTCACTTCTGTGTGTTTTCCAGGCTTTCCCAAGAAGCATTGGCAGCCTTGTCACTGGTGACAGTGGAGGTGGCTTTGGTGAGTTACGACTTCAGTTGCGTCCTTTTTCCTTAACCTACAGTGTGTAATTTTTGACTTCAGTCAGAAAAAGATTTTCCAGAAGGGAAATCTTTCTCATTCGGAGAAGTCGCATTGTATGAATGTCCCATCGGAGCGGATCTTCAGAGATGAGGTACTTGGCAGTAGAAGTCATCGGCAACAAGACTTCTCCCTCTCTTAAAAAAACCCAACCAACCAAAGAAAAGTGAATTTCCTTCCAAAGACCCAAGCAGAGCACGTCTTCCAAAATGGATGGCAAAATGGATGGCATCGCTGGTCTTTGGTTCTCAGCTGTAACAGTTGAGAGAGTGTAAAAACGTGTTCCTCTGCGTGCTTCAGTACAGCCGGCAGCATTAGCAAATCTGCCCGTCCTTTTCAGTAGCCCTGCTTGTGGCAGCACTGGGGATTTGATTTCTCCCCCAAAAGTAGAACTCTATGGGAAATCTCTTCTCTCAGTGATTTTTTTATGTCATAAATGAAACTTTAAAAAACCAAAAAGTTACGGTTGTGTAATTTACAGACCGACTTGCGCTGTTTGAGCTGTAACGGCCGACGAGCTCCAGCGTACGATGCTTGAGGTGTGTCGAAGCAGTTTGGCGTTTGTTCTAAATATTTAAACGGAGCGGCAACTGAATGTTACGGGGTTTTTCCCCCGGTATTCCGATGGAGTGCTGCGAAGTACTTTAGTTCTGCCTCGCTTTCCACGGTGCGTTTCCCTGGCAGTTCAGTAGCTTCTCTCTCGGGCGGTGTCCCTCCTAATTATGTGACACGCAACCCCCCTCCCGGCCCCCCCGTCAAATCATAACGGTATTGTGGAGACGGGTAATCTAATGGCATCGACTCACGGCTGTGCAAGGTAAATTGATGCACGAGGAAAATCAAATCCTTGTATAGTAAAGTGTTTTTATTGGATGTCTGTAAGCATACGCACACCTTCCTAGCATGAAGTGACTTACTGAGGTTTCTTCTTTATGTTTTTTACATTCCGTTTTAAACTTTTCACTTCCCTTTCAGCTCTCTTGACCGAGGGAGCGAGGCGTGCAGCAGCAGCAGCAGCGCAAGGGCTGTAGCTGTTGCGGTGGATGTGTCGGCGTGGATTCTGCTTACAGCCGAGCCCTGCAGCCTGACGGGGCTGTCTGCAGCGGTGCTGTAAGGAAGGGACGAGACGATTTCCAACACCTGCAAGAGCGTTGGCTTTTCTGCTAAGAACGTGTTCTCAAAATCGTATCGATTACCTTTGATACGGATTTGAAGCGTTCCGATCGCTCTGGCTCGGAAAGGCCGTGTTGTGTTTGGAGCCGAGCTGTTCCCCTCGAATGCTCCTGGAGCTCGACTGCTGCCCTGTCCCTTACGCCGACGGAATTCCTCCGCTTCCTTCCCTGCTCTTTTTTTTATACGCTGGAATCTTAACGTGGGATTTTTGTTTTGCAGCTGTGTTCTGGTCAGGGTCTGGTGATGCCGGGTAGCTGCCCCGCAGCCCGGGTTTGCCTGCCGGCCGTTAAGCGTCCTGAGGGGAGGAGGCCAGCCCTGTGCCTGGAGGCTCCCGGCTCTGTCTGCAGGGGGGTGGCCCCCCCGCCCCCCCCCCCGCAGGTGCGGCAGGAAGGGGGGTTCTGGTGGGAGGGTTCGGGGTGGACTGGGACCGTGGTCGTTGGTTGCCTGGGGAGCACGTGCCGGCCCAGGCACAGAGCCTGAGCAAGAGAGGTGGCGCCGTGGAAAAAAGGAAAAAAACATAGACCAAAACTCCTGACTAGATGGAGCTACGGCCACTTGCTGCGTGTTCCATAGCGAGGCTCAGCAGATACGAGAGGGGATCTGGGAGGTGATACGTAAGCGTAAATAGATAACTGAGTCTAGATCGATGTAAGTGTAAGTAGATCTCCAAGTCTAACTAGAGAAGTCTAAAAAGATATTAAAGTGTCAGACTCCGTAAGTAGGCAGATAACTAGTCGAAACAGACGTTCTGTGTAATAAGTGTTCATGTGCAAGTCTAAACAGGTCTTGTATGTAAGTGTGGGTAGCTAATAGATAGAAAACAGAGATGTTCCCTAATTAGATACATGTTTGAAGCCAGAAGTGTAAATGTCTGTGCTATGTAAAGTTTTTAAAGTGCCGAGAAACCCTACTTGTAGAAAGGATTTAAAAACTTGACGCACCCCCCAATCTGCATAGAAGCTCTAAAAGCGCTTTCCAAAGCTGCCCCTTCTCCTTCTCCCATCCCGATTTGGGGCAGATTGCCCCGCGTGGGAACTTTCCCCCGTGGGGCCACACACGCAGAGCGGGAGCTGCTGCCACGACACAAATGCTGCCATGAGGTTCCCCCCGATTTGGGGGAAAGAAAAAAAAAAATTGTCACTTCCAGGAAAGCCAATTTGTGGATTTGTGCAGCCAGAAAATAAAACAAACAAACAAACAAAAAAACCAACCAACCAAACAAAAAAAAAAACCCAGAAAGCGAGAAGCAAAAATCACTGATTCTTACGTTGTGGAAGAGCGCCAAAGAAACCCAGAATTGAATGTTTTGGAAAAGCAAAAAGACCCAATTTTTGTATTCTGGAA
>JADKXX010009995.1:0-12460 GCA_017310255.1 Butorides virescens
CCAGAGACTCTGAGCCCTAATCCTTCCACCCCCCAGGCAGGGCAGCTGCAACCGATCCCTCCGCACCTGCAAAAAGCAGCAACATGAACAGAGTCACTCAGGTGCCAAGTGCTCGCCTAACCCTCCCAAAGGTCGTGTTCCCTCCTAGCAATACCCTCTAAAGCCGAACTACACCCTACCGTTGAAAGAAGGATATAAATCAAGGATATAGCCCTACAGACACACCTCCACCACTCTGACATTCAACCTGCTCAACCAGCACTCCAGCTGCCTCGCCCAGACCACCTTTGACCCCACCATCAAGCCATTTTGCAGGTCAACCTCCCACCCCTGACTCTACGCCCCTGGGCAGGGCAGCTCCGAGCCAAACGCACACGTGCACAGACCGACACAACACGGAAGGCTGCAAACAACACGCTGCAAGGGGGAGAGTAAACTCTCCGCAAGGACATCGACACCCAGACCAAAGACGTCATCCAACAAGACCCACCACGGGACCGCAACGCCGACATGAGGAGGCTCCAGGGCGATGCCATAAAAAGACGAGAAAGTCACGGCTCGTGACAAGAAGTTACCCTCACAACTGACAGGACGAATGCACAAGAAGCCTGTCATCCAGACCTCAGAGCTTAAAAGGCACAAGGAACAAATTCCAGCTCCGGAAAACGGACGCCTAAGAAGCAGTGCTGCTCACGCAGCCCAGAACAACGACGCCGCAGAAGAGGACCGTCCGGAAACTTCCGAGACGCGACACCGATCCACCCTCAAGACTTGGAGCGCAACAAAAGCGGCGCTATGCCGATGAGTACAGCCATTCCAGAGCCCAGGGAAAGAGCCAGAGGCATGCGCCGTGCTCCTCGAACGCAAGGGGGATGTCAACACCCAACAAGTGTCTAACAAATGGAATACACAGCACAGGCAACACAGCAACAGACACAGGCTGGAACCGCTTTGCCCAGGCTAGCTTCCTCCTGCAGAGTAACCCACTCCCTTCCCATACCCAAGATGGCCCACTCCTAGATGGCCCTCTCCCTGTGAGAGCTTTCTAACTGCTGCTTGACATGCCTGACCTTCACCCCTCCCTCCCCGGCAGCGCGGCCTTCACTTAACTGTCAGAGGACCAGGATGAATCCATCCTCCACAAAATGAAATAATATCAAACAGGCCGTCCACACGGCCAGCAGCTGCTCCAGTCAAGATGCCTGTACAACCATTTGCCCCAACACTCTAGCTATAATAACTAATAAACTATGGACTCTAACCACTATTCCAACCACCCCCAACTCCACACCCCCCGGGCAGGGAGGCTCCTAGTCACATGCACACCAACACAACACACAATGCGTCTCAAAGAGGAGAGAAAACTCTGCAGGTAGAACCATGCCCAGATGCTACACACCATCCAACCAGACCAACAGTGGGACTGCAACAGCAACATGAGGAGGCTCTAGGGCAACCCCAGAGTAAGACCTGAATGTCACGCCATGTGACAAGAAGCTCCTTTCCTGACTGAGAACATTAATGCCTCATATATGCTTAGACACATACATACACTTTTCAGTATTTACACTTGCATTTACTTAGACTCTGTCAATTTACTCTTATTATATATAGTATCTATTCACAATTACTTATTAACACTTAATATACATAATAGCTATTTAAATGTACTGATCTATTGACACTGAAATATAATCTCTACCTAGATTGCATACAATATCTACTTAGACTTACTATGTAACACACAGGAAGGATAGACAGCTCTATCCAGACTTCTTTCAGTTTTCCCTTAGCCAGCCCTCTCCCCAGCTCCAGCCCCTTAGCCCTGCAGGGGCAGCCCCACCCTCACCAGCTCCACCTGGGACTGCCCCAGCCCATCCCCACCCACAGCCTTTTTCAACACTTGGCCCAGCCCCATCCTCACCTCACAGGTCCCACCTGGGCTGCCCCAGACCACACCCTGAGGCCAGGGGGCCATCACCCAAACCCCACAACACATCACTCTCTCCCCTGAACCCTGCCCAGGGGCTGCAGAGCCACCCCAGGGTGCAGAGGGACACACAAAGGTTTATTTACCCAGGGACAGGAGACATCCCAGCAGGCAGCATCCCCTAAGCATACATGCACCCCACCTCATCCCAAAGCCTGTCAGATGGCTGCCTTTCTCCCACACAGAACTTGTATCTTAAACACATTAAACTGAACAACTTAAAAACCAACAGAAAAAAATCCCCTACTTTCTGACACACTCTGGAAGGGAGTACTGCACCCACACAACATATATCCACACTCTTGACCCACCTTACCAGACTTACTTAGGATCAGCCCTACAAAGACAAAGTGATTTTTGTGTTCTGCAAACACTTCTTACACTCAATCTCCCCATAGACCTTTTAAAATGCTATGGCCTCATAAAATAAATCAAATCCCAATACTTACAGCATATGAGGAACCTTCTACAAGTTGCCAAGGTTGTAGGGATAAAATATTATCCTGTGGACTACCAAGAAAGGAAGCAAGTTGTTCTGGAAGCTGAAAACCACTGTACTTTAACTCCCTTCAGGTTTTGGGAGGAACATTACAACCAATGCATACTAGATACTGACCTTAATCTCTATTAATTTATTTCTCCATCAATCCTATTAAGAAATTACATCAAGAACTTCAATAAAACACAGTACAATTAGTGAGAAAAAAAAAAAGATTTGGTCTTCAATAAAGTCAGAAATTCTAGAAAGTTGTAATTCACTGAGTATAATAAAAACCCCCAAAACAAAACTAAAATCATACTATGAAAACATATAGCTATCCTTGAGCACACCATGCAAGCTACTGACTTGAAAAAAAAAAAAAAACAAACCATAAAAAAGTATATTTCTTGCCATATATGCTACTAAACAGCAGCCTGTCCTCTTACTTCAAAGGAACAACTCTACTTTGCTACATGTGAAAATACACCTGCCAGTATACCTTAAACTTCTCAAATACTGTATTCAGTTAAAGAAACTAGAGAAGCCCAAAAGCAGAATGAGCTCCCAGAGCAGAGGCTGTGGCTCATATACCCGGGGCCCTGCCCACCACCCTTCCCACAATCCCTAGGAAAGGGGAGGGGCGAACCACCAGTACATATAAAAGCGGCCAGAGGAGCAGCACTCCTTTTCTTCTTTCTCTTAAGTTTACAGCCTGCAAACTACTGAAGAGAGATTGTGATCCTTACTGCAAATGAGAACATCTACTTTTTTACTGCTACTACATCACCTGCCTTGCCAATATGATCAGGTAGGAAATTAAATTTAAAATTTTGGGGAAATATAAAAAAAATGTTGTACCATATTATGTAAGTAAACAGCTTATTTCATGTGATATCAATGTCATTATGCAAAATTATCTGCTTTAGTTACCTATAAAAAAACCCAAAATACTATGGGGTTGCATTTTATGTTGTAGCAAGATCATGGCTGTTACCCAACTTCTACTAGAACTCTCCTCTTCATAAAACCAAGTGACATAGTAGAATTAGAACATGTATGAATTCCTCCTCAAATATATTTCTGTCACAAAGTAAATGATTACAGTAAGTCAACCAAAGATTTAGAGTTGCCTCGATGATCTTTCTGACCAATTCCATTAACAGAACTAGATGAGTCCCAAAGGATAGTAAACATGAAAAAAGCACAGAAATAAAAAAAAGTATCAGAAGCAATAGGAAGCAGCCTAGTTAATATCTAGAATAAAAATGAAGTGCAAAATAGAACAAAAAATGTCACAGGAGATATGTTGATAAAGATAAAGTAAGGTTGTTGTCTTTTCCAGAAAAGCTTGAGAAGAGATCTGAGCCAACGATCGGCATCTTTGGGGTACCAGCTACCAAACAGAAACATACTATAAGACAGGAAACAAACAGGCAGCAGCAGAGCACA
Source organism: Butorides virescens (assembly GCA_017310255.1). Lineage (NCBI taxonomy): Eukaryota > Metazoa > Chordata > Aves > Pelecaniformes > Ardeidae > Butorides > Butorides virescens. Next base: position 3,921 of record JADKXX010009995.1, read on the forward strand.
AAGAGGACGTTGGCAAAGGTTCTGACAGAACGAGAGGCATTGTTGCAGGGATTAGAGAGGTCCTGAAGGGTTCGTAGGGACTAAAGAAGTCTCGGGAATGCAGCGAGCACAGGAGGGAATTAAACCAAGTACAGATGTCCTCAGGTGAGCGCATGAGGATGGATGGAATGGCTCAGAGGACAGAAAGACTGGCTGAGGTAACAGCTAGACATTCGGAAAGGGCTCAGAGCAGAAAAGAAGGGTGCAAAGTGCCCTTCTGAGCAAGAATGGCACTCTGAGGCATAGGGGATGTCTCACGAGAGCTCGGCAAAGGGAGCGGAGGAGTCCTGAGGGGGGCCGAGAGACCAAAGGAGCCTTGGAGATAACAGCGAGGAACTCTGAAAGGGATTTCAATAAAGTACAGCTGACTTCGGGGGTCAGGGACTGAAAGAAGGCATACTAAATGGCAAAGAGGGCTCTGAAGCACACACACACAAAAAGTTTTTCAAGAGAGAACTGAAGTGCTACGAAAGTGCTGTGGAGTACCAGAAAGGGCTCAGAAAACATCTTTAAAGAGAGCAGAGAAATTAGGAGGGGACGGGGTAAGAAAAGAAGGCTCGGAGACACAGCGAGGGCCTCAGAGTTTAAGGAAGGTGTCTAGGCAAACTACCGATGACTCATCAAGAGAGGAACTGAACGGACGCACCCTCGACGGCAGAGAGAAAGATAAAGGAGCACTGCCTAGCGAAGAAAGAGAGGAGGCTCTGACAGATGGAGAAAGAAGGGAAGGTGCTACCAGGAGCTGCGGGGAATGAGGAACATCTGAGGAGGCATTGTGACTGTGAGGAGAGAGGCATTGAGGGGGACTGACAGACAAAAGAAGGCTCAGGACAATGAGGAGGAACTCACACAGTCCTCCCGACAGGGTACAGACTGTCTCGGGCAGCCGGGGACTGAACACGGGAATCTGAGATAGCGTAGAGGAACAAATGAGAGCGCTCTATGGCTCAAAGCACTACAAGATGGATGTGGAGCGTGAGGAAGGTTTCATGAGGTGTTGTGACCAGGTGTCCCGAGGGAGTCAGAGAGACAGTAAAAGGACTGGGGACACGACAAAAAAATCCAAAGGGGATCTGAACAGGATAAATGTGTCATTGAAGGGCGAGGGAACAAATAGAGGCACGGCTGGATGGAGGAAGAGGACAGAACGACCAGGCTGGGGCACAAGGACGGGTTTGGGAAGTCCTCCGAGGGAACAACAGGGGCGTGAGGTCCTCTACAAAGCTAAAAGCGTGCTGAGAGCAAACTCAAAGGCATTTTTGCACCATTAGGGGAGTCCAGAAAGGGTCACAGAGACCAAAGAAGGCTCAGGTATGCAAGGAGGAAGTCTGGAGGGGATTTGGAACAGAGTAGAGATGTCCTCAGCAGGCCGCAGACCAAACAGAGGCACCTTAGAAGGCACACAGGATGATAAGAGCGCTCTGAGGCACAAACAAATCCAAGGATGGGGTTCAGAGGTAACGAGAGTGGATCAAAGTCCTCTACAGAGCTAAAAGGCGGCTGTGAAACACATAGGCTCTTGGGAGGCACGGCGGCTGGGAGCAGAGGGGTTGTGAAAGGCTCAGAGGGACAAGAGAGATCGACAGGGAGGTAAAGTGCTACCAAAATTCTGTGGAATAGAAGGAGCATCTCGGGAGGCACCCTAGATGGCACAAAGAAAAAGAAGGCTTTTTTTTTGGGGGGGGGGGGGAGGGGGCAGGCCAAGGAGATGTCTGGAGCAGCACAATTGCAACTAAACGAGTCCAAAGGGGGCTTACGGAGCTAAAAGCATGCAGCGGAGAACATGTAACATCTCGGGAGGCGTGGTGACAGTAGCAGAGGGGTTCCGAGAGGGATGAACAAAAGGCTTGAGGACATGATGAAGTCCAGAAGGGATTTGAAGAGACTACAAATGTTGTCAGGGGACCGGGGACCAAACAGTTATCCTAGCTAGTGCAGAGAGCAACATGAGCGTTGTGGAGATAAAAGATGGCATCGGGAAAGGTTCTCGGGCGGCAAGAAGTGTACAAAGCATGCTACAAAGCCTAAAAAGGGCTGTGGAGCACGAGGATGGCCTCGGGGGGAGGCACTATGATGGGAGAAGACTGTCGAGAGAGAGACACACAGAAGAAGGTTCTGAGACATGACGCTAAACTCGAGAACACATCATGACAAATATACAGAAGTATTCAGGGGAATAGCAGCTGAATGGAGACATCTTAGATGGTGGGGAATGAAAGGCAAGAGTGCTCTGGAGCGCAGAGAAAAGGTGAGGAAGGGTCCTGTCTGAATTAGACAGAAACAAAGAGGGGTGCTGAGCTCAAAGGGTTCTGTGGGGCACGAGGATGGTCTCAACAGACATCATGATGGGAACGAGAGGGCTCCGGGGGGAATGTGGATGTAGAGACAAACGAAGGATTGCAGACATGACGACATACTCTGAGGGCATCTGAACAGAGTACGTGCATCCTCGAGAGATCGGGGACCGGACGGAGGCATCTGACTTGGCAGAGGGAAGGTAAGAGTGCTCTGGGGCAACAAGAAAGCCTGATGAAGAGTCGTCTCTACATAAGAAAGATACAAAGCCTACTGCAGAACTAAAGGTCGGCCACGGAACGCGAGGATGCCGGCGGGAAGCGTTGCAACAGAAACGCGGTGGGGCCAAGAGAGTCTGAGAGACAGAAGGCGGCTCGACAACACAAAGCTTCTCGGGAAGGGATTTGAGCGGAGTGAGGACTGCATGAGGGAGACGCTGATGTGCCGGAAGCGAGTGAGACAGAAGGGAGGACAAAAAGAGGGCTCCAAGGGAGGAGGATGACCTGAGGAGACGTTCTGACAAACCGAGGGGGATATGAATTAAGCTCCAGAGATAACAGCATGCCGAGGAGACCATCCAAAGCCTTGGGATGAACTGAAAAGGTGTGGGGGGGAAGCAGATAGAGACAAAGATAACTTAAAAAGCAACAAGGAATGTGACAAATGAGAGAGAATTAAAAACCAGGGATAGACAGCTTGATAAAAGTAGATGCAGAAAGAGAATTGGAAAAGCAAAATGGTACAAGGCAGAGGAGAAAAAAATTTTAAACAAGGAACAGATAAGCTAGACCAAAGTAGACATAGAAGAAAATTCAAACCCGAAGGCATTAAAGGAGGAAAAAATTAAAATATACAGACAGCAAACTAAACAGAGACATAGAAAGAAAATCAAAAAGTTGAGAGTACCATCAAGAATACCAATTTGTCAATCTTGCTATGTTAATTTTTTGTAGATGAGTGACTTCACACAGATTAGGAGTGCTTTAGAATGTACTTATGACAAATCGCAGGATTCGTTTGCGATATTTTGCTAATGCTCAATTGTTGGTCAATTAACAAAACGATTAGAAAAAAAAATCAAAATGGTGACTTAGTTAAAGTTTCAAAGATGGCGAGGTTCACACAAAGGAAAATGAAGTTACGCTCGAGGTAGAACGATTCACAGAGAGACCGTGGATACAGAGGAAAAGGAGGACCCTGCCATTGAGTCACAAGGTTCAGAACAGACCTCCTTGCTTTCTAAGCTCCTTTTCGGAAAGGAGCCTAGGTGCGGCTAGGTCCAATCTTAGTCTCAGACTCAGTCGATGGTTTATGTCTAAGGATAAGGGGAATCCTCCTGTCGAGTTACGAGGCTCAGAATAGACCCCCTTGCTTTCTAAGCTCCTTTTCAGAAAGGAGCTTAGGTGCGGCTAGGTCCAATCTTAGTCTCAGACTCAGTCAATGGTTTATGTCTAAGGGTAATGTATATATACATCTAGCAGCAGTACAAGACTCATTTTGTAATAAAATTCTATGTTTGGAGACTACTTAGATTTACGCAGGTGTATATGCACACAAAGGTATAAATATACATATACACACATAGATAAAAAGGTACACCTGTTAAAAATTCCTCTCGAGTTCCGTCACATGGAACATCTTGGCATTTCTCAACGGGCGAGCATCACGCTTTAACCTGGCAGCCAACTGACCGCACAGCTGCTTGATTGCTCCCCCCTTCCTTAGTGGGATGGGGAAGAGAACGGGAAAAAAAAATGAAAAGCTGTGGTTGAGGCGAAGACAGTTTAATAAAAGAATAACAGTAACAATTATAATAATGGTAATACAATATATGGAATATATAATAAAAGCGATGTGCAATGTGATGGCTCGCTGACTGATGCCTGTCCTGGCCCAAATGGGGATTGCTCTCCCCCTGACTGTCTCCCCTAGAGCTAAGCTTTAACATTAAATAAATTTTAACATTAAATGTTTTATGCTATAGAGTAGCCCTTTGGACAGTTTGGGTCGGCTGTCCTGGCTGTGTCCCCTCCCAGCTCCTTGTGACCCTGGCGCTCCTCGGGCTCTGCTCTGCTGTTGGCACCTTTCCTCCCCTCGAGGCTAGTGGTGCTCCGCTCTCCTCATCCCGCCCAGACACCAGCCTTCAGAGAAAGAGACCCTGCGCCACGCCACTTACAGCGCACAAAGCCCTTAGACGCCAAGCAGGGAAAGCAGAGAGCCACGTCGGGGTGGTCCCTGTCCCCCCCCCCGGCAGGTGACCCTAGAGCCCTGCAGGCGTCACCTTACCTTTGCGCAGGAGCGGAGCGCCGTGCTCCTCGCCGCTCCCGCCGCCCAGCGTGGCGCTTGCCCTTTGCTGCCTGCAACGCGCCCGGCGCACTGGGCTGGACGGGCTGCTCTGCCGGGGCCTCGGGTGAGCAGCTCGGGTCCTCTGCCGGCCTCATTTGCCTCCTTAAACCCACCCCTTCGACACACCGGCTGCTTCAGACCCCTCCAAAGATCGCCTGGCCTGCAAGCCCCTCTCAGCTAGCGACACAGCTGAAATGCGGCTCCGGTGGGAATCCAGCTGTCCTCTTGCTTTCTGCAACCACCGCACTTTCCAGCCAAGCCGCACAGAGTAAGGGGCAAGACAAAGGGGCCTGCAACCAACCCTGTGCCGTGGTTTAACCCCAGCCGGCAACTCGGCCCCGCACAGCTCAGTCCCCACCCGTGGGATGGGGGAGAGGACTGTAAGGACAAAAGCGAGAAAACTCGCGGGCCCAGGTAAAAACGGTTCAACCACCCGTAAGGAAAAGAGGACAAAGAAAACAAACAAACAAACAAAAAAAAAACCAAAGAGAGAAAACACCCCAGGGCGAGGAGCAGAAAGCGCCTTGGCTCTGTGCAAGCGCTGCTCAGCCGTCACCAGCGCAGCCCCGCGTGGCCAACCCTGCTGCCAGCACAAACCCCAAAGGCAGGAGGAGGGAGGGGCGGGTGGGAGTGGGGTGCAGGGAAGGGGGTGGGGGATGTCAGAGTTTGGGTGGGGGCGATGGGAAGGTGAGGGGTGCAGGCAGCGGTGGGGGGGAGTGGGGACACAAGATAGGAGGACAGGGGATGTGGGCTACCCGTCACCGGGAAAAAAAACTCACGTGGGGGAAAATCTCGTGCAGGGGGAGATTTCAGTGGAAAGCATTTGGGAAGGCAGAGACGCACAGAGGGCATGAGGGAAGGCAGACGGACGCGGACAGACAGACGGGGTCTGTGTGTGGGCAGAAGGGGGGGATGGGGACAGGACACGTGCGTGGGGATGACCTACGCCGGGGGATAGGACACCCACAGCAGGTAACTCACCTGGGATACCCCGCAATAGAGAATCCACTCCGCACAACTGACCCACACCAGGGAACTCCCAGCCATGCCCCTCCAACTGCCAGCGTTTCACCCCAAATTGGTGGGGGCTTGGGGGGATTGTTTTGGCGTTTTTTTCCAGAGTACAAAAATTGGGTCTTTTTGCTTTTTCAAAATATTCAGTTCTGGGTTTCTTTGGCGCTCTTCCACAATGTAAGAATCAGTGATTTTTGCTTTTCCTTTTCTGCATTTTTTTTTTTACTTTCCAGCTGCACAAATCCACAAATTGGCTTTCCTGAAAGTGCCAATTTTTTTTTTCTTTCCCCCAAATCAGGGGGACCTCATGGCAGACTGAGAATCAGGGTTTCAGGGGTACTTTTGTGTCATGGCAGCAGCTCCCGCTCTGCATGTGTGGCCCCACAGGGGAAAGTTCCCATGTCGGGCAATCTGCCCCAAATCAGGATGGGAGAAGGGGCAGCTTTTGAAAGCACTTTTATAGCTTCTATGGAGATTGGGGGTGAGGGGGCATCAAGTTTTTAAATCCTTTCTATAAGTAGAGTTTCTTTGCACTTTAAAAACTTTATATAGCACAGACATTTACACTTTAGGGAACATCTCTATGTTTTATATGTATCAGCTACCTACATTTACATATAATACCTGTTTAGACTTGCACATTAACACTTATTACACAGAACGTCTGTTTAGACTAGTTATCTGCTTACTTACATCTTCTAACACTTCAATATCTTTTTAGACTTCTCTATTTAGACTTGGATATCTACTCACACTTACATCGATCTAGACTCAGTTATCTATTTATGCTTACATATCATCTCCAGATTACCTCTCGTATCTGCTGAGCCTTACTATGTAACACAGAGCAAGTGTAGGTAGCTCGATCTAGTCAGACTTCTTTTTCTATTTTTTCCTTTTTTTCCACGGTGCCGTATCTCATGCTCAGGCTCTGTGCCACCACACTCCCCCTCCATTCCCAGGCCGGGACGTGCTCCCCAGGCAACCAACGACCACAGTCCCAGTCCACCCCGGACCCTTCCACCAGAATCCCCCTTCCTGCCGCACCTGCGGGGATCCCCACTGGAGACAGAGCCGGGAGCCTCCAGGCACAGGGCTGGCCTCTTCCCCTCAGTACGCTTAATGACCAGCAGGCAAATCTGGGCTGCAGGGCAGCTACCCAGCACCACGAGACCCTGACGAGAACACAGCCGCAAAGCAAGAATCCCACATTAGATTCCAGCGTATAAAAAAAAAAAAAAAAAAAAAAGAGCACGGAAGGAAGCAGAGGAATTCCATCAGCGTAAGGGACAGGGCAGCAGTCGAGCTCCAGGAGCATTCGAGGGGAACAGCTCAGCTCCAAACACAACACGGCCTTTCCGAGCCAGAGCGATCGGAACGCTTCAAATCCGTATCAAAGGTAATCAATACGATTTTGAGAACACGTTCTTAGCAGAAAAGCCAACGCTCTTGCAGGCGTTGGAAATCGTCTCGTCCCTTCCTTACAGCACCGCTGCAGACAGCCCCGTCAGGCTGCAGGGCTCGGCTGTAAGCAGAATCCACGCCGACACATCCACCGCAACAGCTACAGCCCTTGCGCTGCTGCTGCTGCACGCCTCGCTCCCTCGGTGAAGAGAGCTGAAAGGGAAGTGAAAAATCTAAAACTTAATATAAAAAAATAAAGAAGAAACCTCAGTAACTCACTTTATGCTAGGAAGGTGTGCGCATGCTTATATATATATCCAATAAAAACGCTTTACAGGTATTTGATTTTCCTCATGCATTAATTTACCTTGCACAGCTGTGAGTCGATGCCATTAGATTACCCATCTCCACAATACCGTTATGATTTGACAGGGTGGGGTGGGGGTTGCGTGTCACATAATTAGGAGGGACACCGCCCGCGAGAGAAGCTACTGAACTGCCATGGAAACGCACTGTGGAAAGCGAGACAGAAATAAAGTACTTCGCAGCACTCCATCAGAATATCGGGGGAAAAACCCCGTAACATTCAGTTGCCGCTCTTCTTAAACATTTAGAACAAACACCGAACTGCTTCGACACACCTCAAGCATCATATGCTACAGCTAGTCAGCCGTTACAGTTCAAACAACGCAAGTCAGTCTGTAAATTACACAACTAACTTTTTTTTTTAAAGTTTAATTTATTATATAAAAATCAGTGAGAGAAGAGATTCCCCATACAGTTCTGCAGGCTGACACCAGCCAACACTGCACTCTTAAAAAAACCCAAAGAATTAAACAACAACAAAACAAAATCGTGACATCATACCTTTTTTCCTCTTCCAGAGCTCATCCCTGTCTCAGCACATTGTCTTGTCAGAGCATGACCTGCGGATCATCTGTCTCCTGATGACATGCTCAAAAAATGAAGTACACTGACACCACATATTGCTAAAAATTTAGTCAGGCGTATAAAAATAAAAGGCTATTTCCAACCTGCCCATAAAATTAGTATGAACAAACAGAGGAGAAACGCTCGCCCCTGAAGAAGGTAGCAGGCAGCTCGTCACTTATCATAGAGGAAAGTTCCTTCTTTTACCTGAAAGGAAAACATTCGTAGCTACCAAGGGACCCATTCAGGAGCGAGGCATGCTCTGCAAACAGCAACTTTTCATCAGCTTTTCTGCACTGGCAGCAGATTTGCCTTGTCTCTCAGTTTGATGCGAAGTACCTGTAGTACCCTTGAACTGGCAAATGTTTCTCCCATACATGCCATGACCCAAGCAGCAAGTGGAATCAACCCTGCAGGATTTTCTTCACGTGATGCAGAAGGTGACACTGGGAAAAGAGGAGACAAAAAATGAACCTGTGCGTCCCACCCAGCCAACAGTGAAAACACAGGGG
>JADKXX010009996.1:0-22664 GCA_017310255.1 Butorides virescens
CCTTCTCCTCACGAGCTCCAGCTATTTGCAACAGGCTGGGCTCTTGTACTCACTTAGTGCCCATTTTGGAGCCCCAAACCCCAGCTGCTGAGCCTGCTCGCAAGACCCAAAAAGGCAGCACTTGACCTTTGTTCCCTAGCCCAAAGCCACATGACTTAGTCCCCTCTTTCAGGTCCTGAAAACACATGACTCAAGCTCTTTCTGAGCCCCAAAATCAGCCACACGAGCCTGTTCTCCACCCCCAGAGGAGCTGGTCTGCATTTCTGGGCCCCAAACCAGCTCACGCTGTCTGCTTTCTGACACCCTGTACAGTCCCCATGCGTGATGCTGAGGGGCGGGGGGAGAGTAGCCACCCCACAGCCCTGCACCCCCAGGGCTCCACACCCAGTTTTGGGGAATGCTTGGGAGCTGCGGAGGGCCCGGCCCCACACCTCTGCGGGGTGGAACTGGCACAGGCAGGGCATCACATTATTATTGCTGCTTCAGGCTTTAATTCTCTGGCACCATCAGCACTGCACCCCAAACCCTCCAGGCTAAAAAAACCCCACGGGGAGCAGGGGCCAGCCACCGCCCCTCCAAGCCGAGCACAGCCTGGCTGCCCTCAAAGAACCCCGGTCACTGGCAGTAAGGGGGGTGGGGGGGACCTTCCCCACCCGTGTGGGCACCGGGACCCAGCCGGCACTGCAGGAGCCCCCCCAGGCTGCCGCTGCCCCATGAGCGGCAGAGGCTGCCCAGCCCCAGCGAGGAGCAGCCGAGAGCCGCACGGGGCTGCCTCTGCTCCCCCCACCCAGGCCCAGCTCGGGCTCGGCCACAAACCCCACAACGACCCCAGGGCAGCATTTGTCCCAGGGCCACTTCCACCCTCATGGGCCCCGGGAGGGCTGAGCGGAGGCTCCAGCTGGGGGACCCCAAATCCAAGCCCCGCTGCACCCACCTACCCCTCACCTACCCCAACATGTCTCCAGCTGCCCCATGGCCTGGAGCAGAATGAGAAAGAGAAGAGATGGAGAAAGACAAACTACTGAGGAAGAGAGAACAGAAAGAAAAAAAAAAAAAAATCAGTGTAGCAGCAGCATGGAGATAGAGGAAAAAGTCTGGGATGGTCAAGAGGACAGAAAGAAGATGAACACGGACAGGGAGCAGGACAAAGAGATGGGGGAGGAAAGAGAGAGAGAGGAGGAGAGGTACGGGGGGAAATCACAGCAGCACGCAAAAGACAGGGGGCCAGGGATGGGGCCCTCCGCGCCCGGGACTCACCACAGCTCTCGCTCTCAGCACGGCCGGGAGAATTGGACGCTTCAGACGCTTCTTTCTCCTTCTCTCCTCCCTCCCTCTTCCCCGACTCGGGGCGCGGGGCTCTCCTACACCTAGGAGAATACAGGGGCATCTCACAGCTCTTGCAAGACCAGCGAGACGCAGGGCGGGATCGGACAACCGCATCCTCAGCGCGGCCTCTGCCACAGGGAAAGGACCAGCGGCGACCGCTAGTGCCACGCACAGCCCCCAGCCAAATGCCCTCCTTCCGCAGCAGGGGCTTCGGCAGACGCCGCTCCTTCCCCACGCCCCTGCTAACGGCACCCACCTCCCAGCTCCAGCCAGCACAGCCCAGGGCCAGCGCGTGGCCTTCACCACGGCTCTTGGCGGTGACCCGGGGCTACGGCACAGCCTGCGGGGGAGCTGCTGCAGCCGGGGGCAGCTGCGGGGGGGGGAGCGGGGCCGGGCCAGCCTCGGGGGAAGCTCTGCCCAACTGCGGAGGCGCCCGGCATCCCTGCCCGGGGGGCGTCCCTCTCCTTCCCCTCTCCCCTTCTCTCGGCTCCCGCCCAACTCCCGGGGGGCCGCCCCGACCCGCCTCCCCTCCAGCCCACCGGCAGCCCGCCGCAGCGCGCGCGCTTTCAAGCTTCCCCTCCCGCCGCCCACGCCACCCGCCTCCGCCTCCACACAGACCCTGCCGCCGGCTCCGACGCCCCCCGCCCGGCTCCGGCCAGCCTCACCTCACCGCCGCGCCGCCATGCTGCTCCCCCTCACCGCGCATGCGCCGGCCGCCAACGGCGCGCCACAGGGGCCACGGCCGGCACGCCAACGCCGGGCTGCAGCTCCGCGCCTCGGCCATCGGGCAGCAGCAGCACCGAGCACCCGCCGTGGATCGGCTGCAGCCGGAATCCCGCAGAAAACCACACGAAACCGGCAACAAAACCACACCTCGTGCCGCGCCCCAGGAGTAGCAACGACTACGCCGCACCGCACGCGCCCGAGAGCAATGCGGCTGCCCGGCAGCCAAGTCCGCAAAAACTACCGCTGCCGGCACGCGCTGGCAAACAATGCATGGCCACTGGAAAGCGCCGCGCCCCAGGACTACAGCTCCCGGCATGCCCCGGGGCAGCCTCCCCGGCCTTCTCTGACCTCGCGAGGACACGGCTCCCCCCGCCCGCCGGGTCCCCAGCGCGGCTCCGGCTCCAGACGGTCTCTGCTGCCGCCTCCGACCGGCCCGGCCGCCCCCCCGCCGGCACCACCGCTCTCCTCGGGGGTTTCCCCGGGACCCACCGGACCATCACCTGACCCCACTCACCTTCTCCTTCCCCGCAGCGCAGCCCAGCCCAGCGACCGCTCTGCCTCACACCGGCCCCTCCACGGCCACGCGGCGCAGGGCAAACCCCCCCCCCGCCTGCGCAGGGAGGGGCTGTCAGCATCAGCCTCACTGCCCGCACCTGGGGCTTCTCCAGCCCCGGCCCACAGCTGGAGCCCAGCAGGAACAAGGGGCCATTGCCTGACACCTCCCCCCCCAGAGCGTCACCTCCTACCCTGGGCTCCGTCACAGCCCCTTCCCCGCTTCAAAGGGAGAGCAAACGCAGCCCGGAGGGCAAAGGAGATGGCGAGCGTTTATTCAGTCACACACGTAACAAGCCCCCGACGCTCCCCATGCCCCTTGGGACACCTCGGTAGTCGTTCCCGGAGCCATGCGTGTGGGTTCAGCAGGAAACGAACAGTCGTTCGGCCGGCTCCTGAAGGGAAGGGCTGTTGGGCAGAGGTGGAGGCTGCCAAAAATGAGGAGCAGGGCGCAGGACACGTGAAGAGGACGAGAAGAACGGCCGCCAGCTCCATGGGGGTGTAGCGAGAAAACATGAGGCAGGGAATGGGACAGCGAGGGATGGACAGGGACAAGGGAGCCCTTCAGAAGTGGAGAAAACAGCAGCAGGGAGAGAAGAAGAGAGACAGCAGAAAGGAGAGGGAGGACAGAGACGGACAAAGGACAGGGAGCAGGATGGAGATGCAGGAAAAACCTGGGATGGGCAGCACGACAGAGGGGGAGTAAAAAAGAACAGGGGCAGGGAGAGACAGGAAAAAAAAAGATGAAAAATACAGAGTAGTGAGGGAGGAATTAATAAATAGGGACAGGGAACTAGACAGCGATGGAGAAATAAGAAAAATAGCGATGGATGATAGGGCAGAGCAGGAAGAATTAAAGAATAGGGACAGAGCAATATGGAGAAAGACGTCCCAGAGAGCCCTCCGTGTCGCCCCTCCCCCCTGTCCCGCCGCTCCCTCCCCTCCCGCTCCGAGCACCCCTTGCCCCTTCCCGCCACCCTCCCCGCTCCCCGGCGGGCGGACCTCACAGCCAGCACGCCCGGGCTCAGCCCGGAAACGGACCGAGAGCCCTTCGCGGCAGCCTTTGCCGCCCGCTCCCCTCCAAGACACACCGCGGCGGGCAGGAGACCTCCGATATCCGCAGCCTCTCCGGCGCCCCTGGCCCTCAGCGCCGGGCGGCCCCGACCCTCGCCTGCTGCCAGGGAGAAGAAACTGTGCTTCGCCGCGCGCCCGCCTCCGCTCCCGGGGCCGCGGAGGAGGAGACGTCGCTCTGCCGTGACTGGGCCGCCCACCGCCCCGGGGCCGTCGCGCTTCCGGCCCTCGTACGTCATCGCTCCGCGACGCAGAGAGGGCCCGGCCGCCGTCATGGTGCAGCTTGGTGAGTGCCTGCGGGTGCGGCCCGCTGTCCCCGGCCCGGCCCGGCCCGGCCCCTGACCGCCTCGCCCTCTCTTCGCAGGTAGCCGCCTCCTGAAGGGCTACCGCGGCGGGCACGTCGTGATCCGCTTCGCCCTCGGGGGCTGCACCAACCGGCCCTTCTTCCGCATCGTGGCAGCGCATAGCCGGCGCGCCCGCGACGGGAAGTACCTGGAGCAGCTCGGTTGCCTCGACCCGCTGCCGAACGCCCACGGCGAGAGGGTGGCGGGGCTCAACCTGGAGCGGCTACGGCACTGGCTGGGCTGCGGCGCGCAGCTCTCCCGGCCCGCTGAGAAGCTGCTGGGTAGGCACGGGGCGGGCATCCGGGAGCGGGGGGCCGGGGTGGGGGCCCCGGGATGGCTCGCCGCGGCTCACTGCCTCTCCTTGCAGGTCTGGCGGGGTTCCTGCCGCTCCATCCCATGACGGTGACCGGCGCCGAGAGGCTGCGGCAGCGGCGGCAGGCTCAGGAGGCCACCGCGCCTGCTGCGGACGGCTTGCCCGGGCCTGGCAATGCGCCCTGAGAGACGCCCCGGCCGAGGGGCTGCTGAGCGGCCCAGGACAGCGCCGGCCCCCCTGTCAGTGCACCTGACCTCATTAAAGTCTTATCTGCACGCTCTGCACTGTGCATGTGCCACTCTCTCCAGACTCTGCTCTGAAACGTTTACTATTGCTGCTAGATCCGGTGCAGCAAATATAAAAGGGGTTTTCGTACTGAGATGTAGGGACAGAGCCATTCCAGGAGGCACATATGGCTTTTTCTAAAGGCATGTTACTAGCTCTGGCATATCATCTTATGCAGCAATGGCCTGACTACTGCCAGCTTCTATTTGCCTGCTGCGCTCATCCAGTGTTTTGACTCCTGGCTCTGATTTACTGTAACAGGACAGTCCAGTGGTCCAGGAGAGGCCTGGTGCAGACAAACGCAAATGAGACTGCAGCTGTGTTTCTGTTTAGTTTCTCCAGAGAGGTTCTGGGTGTATTTGTTCATTTACAAGCAGAAGGGAAAGACTGCTGTCTCAGGTAAAGAGGGAGTGGGGTTTGCATAAAGTAAGAGAGGAGTCTTACTACTTCATCATGTACTTGACCCTATCCCGAGAAGCAAGAAACATGCTGAAGTCTCTCTTCTACCTTGGATACACCTCTTGCTTTTTGGGGTTCCCTTTCACACAACTCTTACATGACTCTACAAAGGTCAGGAAAAGACAAGGCTTGTACCATAACTGCCACAATAGAGGAAGAATAGACAAACCACTTGCAGAAAGGGGCTCGTTTGCTTCTAACAAAATCACAGTACTGCAAATGGGTGGTTTTATTTCTGCTTCAGGATGAAAGATTAGTCTGATGATTAAAAGGCTATTCTTCAAAGTGGATGAGGCTGTGAACGGTGATACTGCTTTTCTCATACCTCCCCCTTCTTCCATATGTTTGTTATGTTCAGAGTCACATTCTATTTAAAATGGTGACCGTACTCTGGTACAGGGTTTCTAGGCAGTTTCTCTCTAGCTTACTCTAGATTTCCTTGCTTCAAAGGTAAAGGCTTGCATCTGCACCATTCTTCCTATCGTAATCTAAAGGTACCATACAGTTTTCCCTTTCTGGATGTTTCTGCTTTGGACACAACAACATAGGTCTGTAAGGTTTATTTTGAGCCAGTTTTATGGAGGCCTGGCTTTTTTTTCCCCCTCATTTAAAAAAATACTAATTGGTTATTAAATAAAGGATCCCACAATCACACGCAAGACAGTTAAGCAGTTGCTTTCATATCCTTCTGAATAATGAAGAGCTAGAGGGGTGCTCTGTAAGGCAGTAGGGTAGGTGACTATTAGCATCAGACACTACTGTTGCAAGACACATCAATGACACCAGGTAAACGTCAGCAGTACTAAGAGGAGAGCCTGGCAACAATGACATCATGCTTGCTGCGGTGGTTTATCTCAGCTTTTCTGTTGCCCTGCCTATTGTCTTAAATCTTAAGTCCCCTGCTAAGGCATCTACTACAGTGTGTTTCTCCCCACCTAACTCCCTCTGTTGTCTGTGCAAGTAGTAAGGCTGTTTATTCTTGTGGACCAAACAAACGGCTTTTTCAGGGTTCCTAAATTGTTGCACGTGGATCAGAAGAAGAGTAGTTTGTGCAACAATGCACAGCCTCTGGGCCACAGTAAACTCAGCCTGCCACGGAAGCAGTGGCTTTTTCTGTGTGGATGCAGAGTACTCCGCATCAGTACCGGACAGCCCAAGCTTTTAAAAAAAAAAAAAAAAAAACAACAAAACCACCCACCAACTGGCATTCTGAGCTTATAAAGTGTAATTCTCAGATAGCTGCTGTGATACTGCCAGCAGGTGAAGGCTGTGAACAAATTGCAATGAGCAATTCTAGTATCTTGCAAATGGAGAGAGGTGCAGTGCTGGAAAAAGGATATGGCTGAGGCTTCCTGGAGTTTGCTAGAGGAAACCAGTAGCAGTTAGCAATGAGCACAGAATGCTATTTTATGCTTTGGGCTGAACCTGCCTTTCAAGAGATTAGTTGATACTTTTCTTTGGAGCCATGATGACCTGTTGCAGCCCCCCTTAAGGGGGCTGTACATAGTAATGTAATACTTAGGAATCTAGGTTCAAGGGTGTATGTGTGACTATAGACACTGCACTAAATACTCCCTCTAGAGCAAGGGCAAAAGGAAAGGAATTTTCCTTTCTTGGTAGGAAGAAGCTATTAAATTTATTCAGCTATGTTATCACCCCCTCCCCCCCCAAAAAAAAGTTGTGTGGGCTAAAAAAATAACTGCATACAAGGAGTGAGCATTACCCAGCAGCAGAGTAGAGAGTATTACCAGGCTGATGCACTAGCAAAAGCTAGAAAAAAGCTACAGCTGAAGCTTGAATCTCTAGTGTAGTAATTATTCATAGCATTTGATAGCAATACTGTTAAAATTCCTCAGTTTTAGTAGCTCTTGTAAGCTTGGTTAGCACTGTACTCACACAAACCAAAATCTTCATTTCTGCTCCAACACTGTGATTTCCTCTGTTGGTCGTTCCATTGGCTATTGCAACAAAATTTATTATCCTTTGCTCAAGAAAGCTATCGCTGGATACTAGAAAAAGCAAAAACAAAACAAACAAAAAAGCTTACATACAGCTTATATATACGGCAAATACTGCATCATCCCCATTGCAGACTCCATCCCTCACTCTGCAGACTGCTACTCCGTGCATATGCTGCATTTGAATTCACCTGATTAACATTACTCATTGCTGCTTGCTTCCTGCTCCCTAAATACTTCCATTTACCGGCAAAGCTGATTAAGCTGTCTCCACTTTGTTTACCATTAACTATTAGTGCTATTTGGGTATTGAACTATGCTGTTGCCTTTCAGATCTAAAGTAAAACTCCTTGGCTACCACTGTGGGTGGGGATATTAGGCAGCAAGCTGTATACACCAAAAATTCTCATTATTTCACGCACTTACCATTACAGGACTGAGGGGGAGCATGCTGGCAAGGCTTTTCATGTGAAGAAGAACTTGTACGGTGTGGAACACTGTCTTCCCAGAACCTTCAAACCTGTTAGGAGACAGCATGGATAGCAACACCAAGAAAACTAAGGTTTCTAGTACAAGACTGCTAGCCTGTCCCAATGCTGCTGCCCTACAGCTTTTGTTATTGTCTTGGGTGTTGCAGCCTGAAATTTGCCGCCTTAAATGCAGGCCTGCTTTCACTAGCGCCTTTCCTTCCACTGACCCCGCTACAGAAGCGGCAGCTTGGGGCAGAGTAATAGTAATGGAAAGTTGCTGCAGCCATCTCCTTAGTGAACATCAACAAAAACCTTTCCAGCAGAAAAGCTAGGCTAAATGAATCATTATGTCTTAACAACCAGGAGATATGGAAAATGTCGCTTTAGAAAAATTAAACAGATGCTGGAGATCTCCCTTGGCATTTCAGCCCCAGCAGGCACAGAATTCTCAAGAGGTTTATTGTACTTAATGAAATCCATTGGGTGTTGTTATGGTAATGGCATCTACAAGTCTCTCACTAAGGCTGTCTTCCAGTCTGAGGGAGAGAGGACATACGTTAAGAAAGCCATCTTTTACCCAAAGACAAATTCTTTAATAAAATAAAGTGCACGTCCCATAGAGTACAAGATGACTAACTACTCGTTAGCAGAAAATAAATTGTCTAGACAGTCTTTTCAAATAGTTCCCAATACAGCTTTTCCTTTTTTACATATACAATCATGCAATTTTATTTGATTGGATTCTTGAAAAGACTTATTTTCTTCATTCAAAGATACAGCAGAAGTTCCAAAATTGTTAGGTTGTCTTTTTTGAGAGACAAGGTAGAGGTTGAATGAACGGCAGACACGCTAAAATGGTTACAGGTAGCTTCATTAAAAACATGTAGGTGCTTTCTCCATCCTTCTCCCCATCTTCCCTGCTTCTGTACATCTGCTGTAAATATATTTCTGAACACCCACAAATAATTGCCATCAAGCAGCCTTTAATGACAAGGACTTCATCAAAATTGACCTTTAGGCACCGCTGAAGAGATTAAACCACAGCATAGCATAAAATCCCTTTCCTGCCTAAACTCATGCTTCTTGCTTCTGAACAGCAGCTCACAGATTTAGACAGAATATTTGAAGCATTTGGATTCCAAAAGGTAAACATCACTTTGCACCTCACAGTTCAACAGTGACCACATACAGTAATTTCTGTAAAACACAAAATGTATGACGAGGTAAAAGAATAAGCAAGTAAGCAATGCCTCTTTTTTTAAGTTATTTCTATGGATTTGGTGTGACTTCCAACTCTGCATGATGGTGGCAGGCCCTGGGTTTTTTCCAGACACCACCAGTACTGCTCGAAGCCCCAAATTAACATACACTGATGTTCACTTAAAAGTACTATTTATATGAACACTACATAGATACACATACAAACCATAAAATAGAAAATGTAATATATATTAGCATACAGGCCTAGCGATAGTTTTGTAACTACGTAAACATATTTCGTAATATTATTTACAGATGGAAGCAGAAACAAACGTTACCATCAAATACATTGACTTAATCAATTCTATGAATCCTTTGAACATCGTTGCTTGTAACAAAATGATCTGCAGCTCCAGCTACCTAGGAAAGGAGAGTGCTCATGATCCATTTAGTGCAATAATGCTGGCTACAAAACTTAAGAGGAGAAAACATTTTAAGAACTAGTACCACATTAGCTAGTGGGACCCCCAAAGAAAAAACAAAACAGTTATGAGTTTAGAAGTTCAGTAAGATAAGCAAGAGAAATTAAGGTTACACAGCTGACCAACAAGAAAAGAAAAATTCTCCAAAGTCTTTAGATTGTCAGAAATCAGAAGCACCAAATGTACAGTTTCTCATGCTATTTTGTTCCAGCTTCATCCTGAACATTCTTGGAGACAGCTGTCCCATAATCAAGGAAACGGCATGTCACTACGTAAGCCCAAACAAAGAAAGATGAATAGACTCATCAATCCAACAGTCCTTTACCTCTGAGTGCTTGACATCATAACTTCAGTAGTGTTCCTCCATTTAAGTAAATACTGAGTAGCATGAAACATGAAAAAAGAAATACTCGGGAGCGGGTGATGAAAACAAGAGGTTCTTACAAGTTGTGCATTATGCTTTCAGCACTGGAGTATAGTAAGCCACAACAGCTAAAGATTACACAAGTTGTTTCATCTTGGCATCATAGATCAAGCATCAGAATAAACTTAGGTGAACAGTCAAGTACAACTCATTTAAAATGACTGACCCTCCAGGGAAAACCCTTCTTCTGGACCTAAAGACCAGGTGAGCAAAAATAACCTCTATGGGGATGCCATGCACAGCACACAAACACCAAAATGCCCATCAGCCTTGGTAAAACTTGACTGCATACCCAAATACAGAGGCAGGCTAACAGGAATCCTAGAAAGAGTTTTTATTTCCATTGTCATCTTTGCTCTCAAGACTTAAAAGACTCCTGGGCTTAACTGGAACTTGTACAAGATCTCACCCATTTACTACCTTCCAAAATCAGAATAATTAAGAATTCTCAAAGATAATGAAACCCAAAGCCCTTTTACTAGTTTCAGTGAGATACAGAAGATGCAGCTGCAGCTGACAAGTACTTAATCACTTATCCCCATGCAGATTTTAAAATGTCACAAGGTACAACTATATGAAAAACAAGGATGATGTGCTGCAAGCTTTCACACAAATGATTTTTCTTAAATTCTCAACTTAACTTTGAGAGTAAGCTTCTACCCAAGGGAAGTTGACTCAAAAAGACCCTTCTCTCCAAAGCTGGGTTATGGACAACTGACCAGCCTCCTGCTAAATCATCACAAGGCCTTGTAAGTCTTAGTTAGAAGTCTAATGTGGAAGGAAACATGCACCTATTGGCAACCATCACCATGAACCACAGACAGAACCTACAGAGCAGGGTTTGGGAGCCAGGCTGCTGCGGTTTCACCCCACAGCTGCTTCTTGGAGCAGTTCTGCTGCTGGGAGCTCTGTGTGCCCAGGAGCCCAGCTGTGGCACTTGACAGAGTACTTACGCCACCCGAGCGAGACCAGTCGCTCTCAGCCTTTACAGAGTTTTGAAAAGTGCTCTTCAGAGCCAGGCCTACCACGGGCAGAAGCCGGGACCTGCTGGTTGGCCCCATTGCTCCACAAGGCCTCAAAGGGAGTCACTGCTGCCCTCGTCAATGGAGGACTGGGCCGCTCTGCCTGGCCGTGAGATGGCACCTTCTGCACACAAAGCTGGCGGAGCGCCGCGGCCCCAGCGTTCCCACAGTGGTGGTGCCTGCGGCAGTGTGTGCAGCCCTGCAGCTCGCTGCCACGCGAGAGATCATGGTCACCCTGCCTGGGCACCAGACTTCCAGGTCCCCTGCTTCAGGCTGGACAACGCCACTTGTCCCCCCGGCAATGATGGCACCACGGGGCAGCTGGAGGGAATGGCCCCATGCTGACACCACCGCTTCCTGTTGCTGTGGCCCTGCGGGCACAGATGGGTCTTTGCCACCTCAGAGGAAGGATAAGCGGTGCCAGGCACCACAACTCACCCCTCACCCTCCTGTGGGCAGGGGAAAGCTCGGCGAAGCCAGCGCAGACCTTCCCACCGTTTGCCATGCCCATTGCTGCTGTCCCGGGGGTGCACGAGCCCACCACGCTGTGATGGGGAGGCCAAGGAGGATGCAACGAGGCAGCAGAGGCTGTGGCGGCATCTCCCATTTATTCGTTCCGCGCATGGGGCAAGAGTGGGCGCTGCTCCTCGGCAGGTGGCAACTCCTCAACAGGTGGAGACTCGTAGGTGACGCAGAGGGAGGAGAAGAGACAGCCCAGGAAGGACACCAAGCTGGCGAAGTACATGGCGCCACTGGCGCTGCCCACAGTTGCCGTCAGCGGCCCCATGGCCAGGGCCACGAGGATCTGTGCCAAGAAGTACTGGCAGCTCAGCAGGGAGATGTCAACGCCCATCCCGCGCCGCGTGCCCTCCACTTGGGAGCCTACAAACTGCGGGGGACACAGCGTAAGGGGACGCCGCGGGAACCCCTCTCCCCTCCCCAGCCCGGGGGCTCACCTCACGGCTCTGGTAGTAGTCGCAGAGCAGGGAGTAGGGCAGCGTGCAGAGTGTGGCAAAGAGGATGCCGTAGGTAGCGCACAGTGACAGCACCACATAGATGTTTCTGGAGAGCGTGGCCAGCCCCGTCCCCAGCCCAAAGGCCAAATATGCCACGAAGTACAGCGTCCGTGTGCTGAACCGCTCCTCCAGCTTCTCCAGCGCAGCTGCAAGACAATGTCACGGCATTCGGGGTGAAGTGCAGCCCTCCCTGCTGCTAGCTGGTCAGTGGACCCGAGAGGTGCGCCTTCGGGCCCTGCAGCCCAGCCGTTAGGCAGCCACATCTCAGCAGCAACCGTTATATCTTTGAGTAACTGGTGGCTCGCACATGTGTACCAAGGACCCCTTCCAAATCCCACTGCCGTAACGCAGCCTTGCTGCCCTACCTAGATGGAAGGCATGGCAGAGCTGAAGCCTGGCAGGGCCCCCTGTCCCGGAGGAGTAAATGGGAACTGTTGGAGCGGGGAGCGGGGCAGAGCGCGGCAGACACACAACACACATGACAAGGTGCTGGGGTGGTGCATGACACCGGGGTGCTCTGCCGGAGGCACAGAGTGCTGCTGCACCAGAACTGTGCCTATGGCGGCTGCATGTATTTCTGGACTCAATGTGCATTGAAAATGCCACTTGTGAAAGGAACTATATACTAACAGAGATGTATTTTTACTGGACTTCTGACCTCACATGCTGCCAGTGCAGGTCAAGCTAACTAGCAGAGGTAATACGGTAAAAAAGAACACTCTTCTTTAGCACTCGTGCCATGTGGTAGGCTATGTGCAACATAAATGCCAGACTACTTGCTGCAGAAACACCGCTTAAGGAGCAGGTGCATCTTTCTCACAGCAGTGTCTAAGACAGCTGTACTAAGTACCTGAATAGAAAGCAGCACTGAATGCATAGATGCACATTCCCCAGCAGCCCATGGTGACCCCAGCGTTGTACTTCTGATACTCATCTGAGTTGTGAGGCGCTTTCGGATTCCCTTGAAACACTACTTCTCCCATGAAGTCGGTATAGAAGAGTAACATCCCCTCAAACGAAAGCCATCCTGAAAGAAGCCAGAATCAACCTATTAGGATTGCAGAGTATCTGTTTCCCCTTCTAAGCTTACACGGATGATATTAGCTAGATCACAAATCACAACTGAAGCCAGGTTGTGCAACGTGAGTATTGCATAACGTTCAGCCACATTTATCTGTGACTGCTGTTCCCCATGCATCATGCTACAACGTTTGTCAAAGACATTCAGGATTTATCCTTTGAATTCCTAAGTGGAATCTTAGAGGCTGACTGCAGGCCACAGAATACTAGTTTAGCGAGACAGAAACATAGATAGCAGTAGTCTGAGCTGCCTTCATATTTTGACAGGACACAACGCTCAGTTTCAGAGTGGCTCATCACGTAGTCGTTTCACGTTGCTGTTGTTTTCCCATATAGAAGTGGAAGGAGTGCTTCTTATGTCACAGTTGCAGCCTCTATAGTGCCTCTGACACAGTTAAAACCTCCTACTCACAAACCAGCATCAGCACCACTGATGCAGGCAATCTCTTAATTCCTTTCACAGCCAAAGAGTATTAACTATCTGTTACCTTCTGTCCAATTTTCTGTAAGCTGGACTGCTTGCAACCCCTTCCTAACCATCAGTCACCCACTGGTAAGAACAAAGGTAACAGTGCATTGGTTACGGGCGCTCCTGCAGTGTTGCATTCTGCATCTCCTCACAGCCTGTTCTGGGATCCCTACGCAGAGGCTGTCAAAGGGAGGAAGGTGAACGCTGGTCTCGGGTGTAAGCAGGGAAATACAACTAATCTCATCTTTCTGCTCTGTAATGCCAGTTTTGGAGCGTTAAAAAAAAAATAGTCAATAGTTTCAAGTTCTTGGCTCGGTGGCATTTCTCATCCCAGTGTAAACATTCCATTTAACAGACACGCTGATTTAGGCTGTTGTTATTCCCTTTCTAGGAATGTAGGTTCTACTGGTTTTTTGTTTTTGTTTTTTTTTTCCTTTTTCACTGTTCTAAGAAACTAAATACCAGAAAGTACCTTATTGCTGAGTATATATGGAATAAATCGTGTCCTCTCTAGTTAGCAGCCATTGCAGCAATAGATAAAATATTTTAAAACATTGACCCAAGATAGACTACTCCACGGTGAAAGCAAGATGGCACTTTCTGAATACCTAGGAAGTGGTTGATGCAGAGGTTACGAAGAGCCTTGGGCATCTGGCAGATGGTCGAACAAAGAAGTTTCATGGAGAGTGGTTGCTCAGAGGTCTCGCCTGATCCATTCAGCTCGCTCTCATACTTAACACCATTCAGCAAGATATTGGCAACCTGCACCATAAGAACTCCCAGGTCAACACAGTAACAAAAACCCAAACATCCTTTGAGCAAACTTATGCAGTATTACACACCTATCTGATCACCTGAAAGTTACACTCTGCTGCTGCAGTATGTTGACTTGGAGATGAAGAACAGTGTATTTAGCTAAGCTGGAAGTTCAGCCTAGAAAAAGTGTTAAATGGCAGCACTGCACTGCAGCTTTCAGTATACTTGAAACAGTACCCTTCACTTCTCTAGGGTATTTGACAACCACATCCAGATGCTAGCGTAGGGAAGGCATAAATTCCATTGCGTTTAATAGGAGCTGTACCCACATTCAGGTGAATTTGGTTCCTGAAGAGACATCAAGGAAGAAGAGGCCAGTTTTAACTGAAACACAGTCTCATCGCTTGCTAACCTTGAAGCTCGACTTCTATGTGCACAGTATGTAAAATCCTGGCCACAGCAAAGTCTGCTCTCACAAACTGGGTCAAAGTACAGCAACAAACAAAAAACAAACCAAACCAAACAAACAAAACACCCCCCACACCCCGCCAAAAAAAAACCCAACCAAAAAAAACAACAGAGGACAGTTTACCTCGTCCCGGGTCATAAAAAAATGGGCCAGCATACAGAGGTCTCAGACATTCCAAGTTATCACCAACAGTGGGAGGTGAGGTCAGAGTCTTATCCCTGGGTAAGGGAAACCTCACCTCCCTGATGGAACCAGATGTAATGACTGCCATAAGGAGAAGCTCATGGGAGAATCCTATCCCTGGCCCTATCTTGCAGGTATTTCTGTGGAAAGGGAAGATACAGGCTCAATAAAAATGTGTCTTTTTCTGCCATCATGTGGTAGCTCCCTGGGAGGTGAAACAGGGCTAAAAATACCGACCTAACTTTCATACATGGCCCAGTGAGAGCAGAACGCTCCCATTTCTGCCATCTTAACAAAGGCAGTTGACAGACTGACAGAGAAAATTCGCATCCTGACTGCTATTTTACAGGTATGCTGTTCCCATAATGACTTTATGAGCAAACTGTCACAAGCAGTCTTTAATGATTAATTTGTGCACTACACATTTAAAAAAACTATACGAAGAGATTAAATGAATGCTCAGGTTTATATGGTCGTATCATTGATTTATCTGCCCTTACCTGTTGGCTGAAGGTTACATTTCTTCTTCTGCTATTTTCTGGACAGTGTCCTGTCACGGTATCTGGAATGGTCAAAGTCTGAGGTCTTTTCAGGATCCCCGACGACCGTGGCTTTATTGCATCCAGTGAGCCCACCCTTAGTGCCTCGCCGTCGGAGACCGGTGTTATGCTGCTCTCCCCTTGCTCTGGAACTCCATTTTCTCCTTGGTAACAGCCATCAGGTACCCGAGGAAAGCTGACACTGACAGGCTGCCTGGGCAAGCTAGCTGGAAGTGCTAATGAACTACTGTGCCCGCCTGTAAAACAGTCTATAAGAACACTGTCAATATTTGAAGTCCCAAATGATGATGCAAACTCATTAATTCCTGTCAAGGAATTGTCTCTGCTGACAAAACTGCCATATTTGGGTGTGAGTGGGCTGAGGGGGGAAACAGGACTTGTAAAACTTGCATACAAGTGAGTTGAGTTATGAGAAACAAAGTTTTCATTTACACCCTCCTCAACGAAGAGAGGTGGAGAAGGAGGAAGAGGAAGACTTGGACTCTTCATCACCTTTTTCTTCCTGCTAAAGGACCTTAAGGGTCTTTCTGGAATACTAATTAGAGTCAGCACAGTGGTGATAGTCAGTATAACTGAGGTGAAGACATAGATGACGCGAAGTTGCCCTCCCACAGCTTTTCCAAAACTGGTTTTATCCCAGTGTATTCCTCCAACAACATAACCAAAGCCACCTCCAAGACCTAGTGGAAAAACAGAGCCAAGATTATCTTCCCTAGCCAATCCTGGAAGTCAGTAACAGCACAGCACTATTTGTCTAATGATTTGTGAGTAGAATCCGACGTGTTACTACTCAGCCCCTTTTCAATTCAAATGCAGTAATAAACACAGTTATCCGTGCCACAAGGACAGTCTGGATGTACAAACACGGTACAGAAAGAGGGAGAAGGTCAGTGCTGTAGATGATACAAGTAATTAAAAATGCTAGTTCTTTCTTTGCCAAGAATAAACCACTTTACCTTCAGCTATTTCAGTCCGTAAAACAGAAGTGTCCACCAGCCTCGTGGCAAGGCTCTGCAATCAGTCAGCTAAGACTGTTTTCCTGAAAGTAAGTGAAAATCCATTTTCCTCACTCAGTTAGAGGAACGCAGATCTAACTGCGTCAAAAACAGACCGAATCACTTCAGAAGCATAGCAAGCTCATTACTCAGCAATGTGTTGACAGTATACAAAACTGCCACTGCATTACTACCAATGAACAGGGAAGTTCTGAGGGTACTGGATACCTCTCTCACTCCATTCACATGGTGAAAGTCTTATGACACATTCTTTCTTATGAACAAATTCAAGAACATGAAACAGTCTCCTGATGGAGAGGAAAACTAGACTAGGGCAGCACAGCAATTGAAGATGACAGCAATGAGGGATCACAGAGCCCAGTATGTGCTTTCCCCTCCAACACAGCGAATAAAAAAGGCATTTTCCACACTTGCAGGAAGCCAAATCTCCTCCCTCGAGGGACAATTTTGTTTCTGTAGGTGTTATAAATGATGCGAGGCACCTTTGGATGAACAACCCAGGACTGTGTCTTGTTTGACTTTTGGTAGTTACAAAAGCCTTTTGCAGTAAACGAGATTTTGCTTTCAAAGTTAATTAGCACTATGTCTCCAGGTACATGGTTATTATGCTTATATAGGAAAAAAACAGTGATTTACAGTCTGCTTTTTCACAGCAGGGTTTGTTTACTTTGGGTTCGCGTCACCCAGGAAGCATCAAGAAAGCATACCTGCTAACAAAGCGTGGATGTTGAGGCCCCTGTCCTGATCCACTGGGCTGCATACATCCATCATGTAGGCATGACTGGGATTGTCTGCTGAATCTGCGCTGAAGTCCATGAGGACAACACCACAAACCGTAAGAATGATCCCCCATTTGTGGTTATTTGCGGTGTCAGACAAGGCACTCCCTATATCTTTGCCATTCAGCATAAGCGAGAGCCCAAGCAATGCTCCTAGGAATAAAACCAAATCAAAATCAATCCATTGGCTGCTTGTAAGCAAAAAAACCTGCACCGCTCCATGCTCTAAAAGCATTGTACTACCTGCACAGCTTTGCAGCAAGCACTATTTATTGCTCTTGTTCAGGTCACCACAGTCTGGGGAATGAGTGTGCCTTACAGGATATACACAACCCTTTTCCACTACTCAAAGCTTACAAATGTCTGGAACTAATTTTGGCCAAAGAAAAACATTCTTGACCCTCGAAACATCATCTCTTCAGACTCTGACAAGAGAACCTTTTATGTGTGGATGTCCGGCTGCCAAAGCATCACCTCAGCACCACTCACCACCTTCTTCAGACCCACAATACCCAACATTTCAGAGGCATTTTGTTGAACCTAGAGCCACGGGGAGATGCCACAGAAGAGAGATGTGTAATATGTTTACTTTACAAGCATTATGCCCGTCGTTTCTAAAAGACACACCTACTGCTAAGACCAGAATGAAAGGTCTTCTCCTCCCGAATCTTGATGTGCATCTGTCACTCCAGGCCCCCAGCAAAGGCTGTAGCAAGAACCCTAGAAAAAAGGAATCACCAATAAGTAGCATTTTTCTACAAGCCTGTTTTGCAGAGGAGTTAAAATAGGTAGCTTGAAAGGCAGTTAAAGGCAGGACACCATAGCATAGTGATATCCCCAGTTGGTACTAGTCACCCAGGTCCCCACACAGTGTACTTCCTGGCACTTCCCAGGATGGGGACTGAATAACGTAATGTGCTGCTGCTCACTGTCATGGCAGTTCACTCTGCATCACTAATACAGCAAAGTTTGACATCAGGTTAAGAATAAGAGTACAACAGTTTTATGTTCTAAAGGATTCTGTTCCTTACAAGCTATTTCGTTTACCGCATCTTAGATGGGAGATCCCCTGTAGAATTAGCTTGGAAGACAGTAGGAAGCAAACGTGAGTTGGAAAGGTGCCTGGACTACTCTGGGCCAGCCTGTGAGTAGGGGCTCATCTACTCTCTTGTTCTGAAGTACATCCCAGAAGTATGAGAACATGCAGAACAAAGTTTCCAAGTGGTTATAGCCCATCCTATGGTTCTTCCCATAGCAATGGATATGCTCCCAGCCCTGCCTCTGTGCTAAGGCAAGTAATCAGGTGCCCGTAACAGTAGTGGTCAGTGGTCTTTCATCATTGGAACACCTCATTTCTTTCAGAAGAGAAGGCAATCCCCAATGAAAATGTTTTTTTTCTTTCAACTTTGGGAGCTCTCTCTGTATGCTTTTTTCCATAGGGACATAAATGGATACACTGATCCTCTTTTGTTAGTTTTTAAATGTAGGAACAGAGCAACCAAAGCTTACACTCACACAAGATGTAAGAAGTTGAGAAGCCGCTAAAAGAACAGACCTCTTGATCACATCGGGCCCATTTCAGGCAAGACACAGCAAGAATTATTCTCCATTCAGCTGTCTAAAATTATGGCTAGTGCTTCTTAACCTCAAGAGCACACAGAACATACTTGTGAACAGCTGAGATGATAGAGAAAACAAAAAAACATTGTGTAACAGAAAAAACAAGAGGAAAGAAATAGAGTAAAGTTACCTAATATAGGGCTGATGAACCACACCATTCCGTACAGTTGGTCTGGAAGCCCCATCTGAAGCAGCACAGGGGTAACATAGGCTGTTTCCATGGCATAGCTGAACTCCAGCCCAAAGAGAATGCACCCATTAAACAGGAGTTCTAGGAAAGACCTCTGAGGCTGGAGATCCCCAAACTCAGTCAAATCAATAGGACATGGAGTATTTGGCGGTGGCGGTGGCGAAGGGCGGATGTGTTTTCTCCTTTTTGGATGTCTCTTGAAGTTGTTGGCCCGATGACTTATGTGCCGTGTGACCGATCCAGAATAGCCTGGAACTTGCGACCTCCAGAGTTCCTGAGAAGCCACACTCGGCAAGAGCACAGCATCACTGACAGAGGTTGTTGCAGATGGTGGAATCATCACGGGTGGGCGTCTGGAAGAAAAAAATAGCTCAGAATAAAACGGCTAAGTAAGAAAAACTTTGCTTAATTTAATTTACTGAAGGTCAGGCTGTTTCTCAACATTTCACACACAAAGTGCAGTCTTCATATTAGCTACAACCTTTTCTCTCCATCTCTTGACACGAGGCATACGTGTTTTATGGGCATGCCTCCTCCATTGTTGCACAAATGAGACACCAGAGATCCTATCTTGGTTACCTAAGCATTGCCTACCACCATCAGGGATTAAGACTGAAATATTTAAAACAATTAGCAGTCAGACATGTCACACTACCCAGCAGTTCCTACAACAGCAGGTTTACATTTATCTGCAATTCACTCGAGCTAAATTAAGACGAACCATGACCTCAGTCTAAGTTTACAATAAAGCAAAGCTGTGGCTTGGCGGCAGACCCAGACCCCTGCAACAATGTGAAATCACCTTTCAGTACTGATCCTACCATTCCTGTTGCCTGTGCTGAGGCCAAGCCTTAAGCAAAAGTTTTTTCGCCGTGACAGAGTTTGGTTTTCTTGCTGTTTACATTCCTGAGTGCAGCAGAGACACCCTGTTGCAAGGACAGGGTCTGCTCATCTGCTTCTTGGTGGGTCTATTTCCATAAGCCTTTACCAGGGCACCCAAAGAATGTGGTTTTGAAGTTCAGACTACCCAAGCTGAACAGCTGGACGAGGTGAGCTGACAACAAATATGCTTGGAATCAGAAGTTGATAACATTTTTCAGGGCAGGAATGGAAGTTTCGAACTAATTCCTGAGAAGAAGATACATAGCCCACCCAGCCACCCTCAGCACTGCTGCTCCTCTCCGAGAGATTAATGGCATTTAAGTGCTGAACAGCCTCCTCCGGTCTCATCAGAATCATTCTTGTAGCCAAAGAGCGCATACTGTGGTGGGTAAAATAGCCAAATGCATTCCAAAATAGCATCTCAGGATAGATGCCGACAGATCTGCTGAATTAACAAACCACACGTGACTTCTTGCCTCTTGTTGCCAGAAATGGAAACAGCTCGTAAGTGAAGTCTGACCTTTTCTTTATGCTTTCTTGTCCATGGACCAAAGGCTGCTGCTGGACAAGGATGGCTCCACATCAACTCACACCTTGTCCTCATTTCAGCTGGGATAGAGTTAATTTTCTTCCTAGTAGCTAGCCTAATGCTGTGTTTTGGATTTAGTATGAGAACGACGTTGAAAACACACTGATGTTTCAGTTGTTGCTAAGTCCTGCTTACACCAGCAAGGACTTTTCAGCTTCCCCTGCTCTGCCAGGGGAACAAGGAGCCAGGAGGGGGCACAGCCAGGACAGCCGACCCCAACTGGCCAAAAGGCTATTCCAGACCGTATGACGTCATGCTCGGGGGAGTTGGCTGGGGGGAGAGCAATCGCTGCTCGGGATGGGCCAGGCATCAGTCAGCAGGTGGTGAGCAATTGCATTGTGCATCACTTGTTTTGTATACTCTGTATATTCCGTTATTATCATCCTCTGCTGTTTTATTAATCTGTCTTTATCTCAACCCACAGGTTTCAACTTTTTTTTTCCGATTCTCTCCCCTGTCCCACCGAGGGAGGGGAGGAGTGGGCGAGCAGCTGTATGGTGTTCAGCTGCCTGCTGGGTTAAACCACAACACACTTCTTCAGGAAAATCCTCACAGCTGCACACTAGTAAGCAAAACTTTTTTGTTTACAGTTCCCCTGGGGAAAAGACTGCCAGATGTTCTGCTACTTTGGCTGTACAGAACTCCCACAAATCTTCCATTTTCTGCTACCTCCTCTGGCATATTTCACACACCAGTCTGTCTTCCCATAGACCTTAGTCTATGCAACAACATTCTTTGCTGCATACCCCCAACTATTATCAAAGGCAGAACTCTGTAAACCCACGTTTACCATCACACTGACACAATGGTTGTTAAGCATGGTGCGATGATGCCCTACACAGAACAATCCCCAGTTCCACACAAGCGTCCAAAGACAGACGTTGCACAATGCAAAACTGAATGCCAAGCACCTCATGTAAGACTGCACTTGGGGTAACTTGACTGTATCTGGGGCCTGACAGGAATGAGGAAGGGTGAGAGAGGGAAGACATCTATTGAAGTATCGCTAACATTGTACTACAGGTTTCCTCCAGACTGCTCCTCTTCAGACCAAGATGCATACCATGTAAGAGAGAAGAAAAAGCGATTTGTAATTGTAACTATACGCCTTTGAGAAGCCCCATCTCACAAGGCACCAACAGCAATCTGCATTTTGTTAGGGAAGTTTATTAGACACAAAGTCCCCTAGATAGACCAACAGAAGGAGAAGCATATGAAGACCTCGTGAAGATTCCCGCACCAGTGTTCCCCTCAATGTTGTTTTCACATTATACTGAAAACTTCTTATGACCCATTCCTTTCGTAAGCAGAGTACTTACTTTGCAGGAACGCCTTTATCAGCCCCGAGGTCAACATAATTCCCTCACGATGAGAATTTGTTAAAAATGAGGAGACAGATACCAGGAAAAAAGAGGTAATGAAAGCCCAGTCAGATACATGACAAACGCTTCAAAGACAACAAGCCCTTCAAAGAAGCACGACAGTACAGCTGTGCTAGTACACCCCTTCACCGCTGATGTACCATGCTATCTGCACCCAGGGTGTTGATCTCCCTATATGCATCTTTATTTAAATTTTGTACTAAATCCTCCTTTACTTTCCTGCTCTGTGGCGTGCGTTGCAAAGGAATTCTATCACAAGTCGTAAAGTGGCAACATTTTAGCGACAAAGGGAAAGAACCTCTCTGCATGGCTCAAAAATATGTGTGGCGATCTGCAATTACTTGGAATGAAAGGCTATTATTGACAGCACGTCACTGGTCCAGCAGAAAGTCAGCGCAAAACCATGAGCTGAGCCTATATTCTCCATTGCCCGTTTTCCTCAACTTATGACTCATTCAGCAGAGAACATCTTCAAAGGACTTAAGCCCATCCTCAGATGAATCTAGCTGGTGATCACAACAGCTTCAAGGCAGGAAACCTTCAGCACGGAAAACGATTACACAGCTGTTAACTTTCACTGTCAATAGCTGTTCACGGTTTTCGGCACTTGTTGTACCAAAACCCGCACATCTCGATCTGCAGGGCCTTGGCAACGCTGGCTCTGCCGCCCGCTCTCTGCGCAATCAAACGTGTGCACACGGCCAAGGCAAGGCAGGAACCGGCCGTCATCGTTCCTCCCGGGCGCCTCTACGCCGAGAGTGAGGTGCTCCTTCTCTGGCAGACGCCAGTCCCGGTTTTCCCGTGGCGGGTACCGAGGGCTCCAAACACACCCCAGCCATCAACGCTGCGGGGGAAAGGCCGACCCTGACCCTGACCCGTCGCGAGAGCTGCCGCCTCCCAAACGCTCTTGTCAGCCGAGAACGACCCCCGCCCCCGCCGGCCCCCGCCGCCGCTCCCCGCCCGACGGCCTTACCTCCAGCGGCGCCAGGCCCGGCCCCGCACTGCGCCGCGCGGTGACGTCGCCCCGCGCACCGGCGCCCC